>JBBMKE010434370.1:0-10185 GCA_037834125.1 Lippia alba
ATGTGGCAATGACTCTACAATTTTACAATTTTGTTTTTATTTATTTTAATTTTAATAAATATATGTTTAATTTAGATATGAATTTTTTTATTATTTTATATAATTTACAATAATTTTACTTTTACTCCCTAATTTTAGTAGTATTTCTTTTATAAATTAATATTTCTACATGTTATTTAAATATTTTAAATAAAATTTATTTAATAGCTACTATCTTAAGGATATATTTTAATTGATTTTTTTACTATCCTTTTATAGAATTTGACCCGTGCCTTGGCACGGTTTGTAACTAGTATTTACAGAAAATGTATGCACGGGTTTGTAACTAGTGTTTACAGAAAATATATACATATCCCTTAATTCTAGGGAGTAAATCTCTAATTAAGAATTTGGCTTACTTAAGTCAGCAAGGATTTTGATATTGAAATTAAAATTTGTTTATTTTATTTTATAAATTATATATATATATATTGTTGAATATAATCTTAAATTATTGTATTTTTAAATTACTAAATATTTCTTAAAAATATTAATTGTCTTCAAATATTTGGATTTAAACCATTTTATAGTTTTATAATATTATATAAAAATATATATAATAAAAATTAATTATTATTTATTACACCGATCCGACCAATAACCGTAAGGCCACCGGTTCACTTGCCGGTCCGATTTTAAAAATATTGGATGGCGATTTATTACAAATACAAAGATTGCATGGCGGTTTGCTATAAAAATTTGTATGGATGGTAAATTATAAAAATTCATAAAATTCGAATAACAAAAAATCTTTTTTTCTTCAACTAAATTATATGATAATAAACTTTATTCAATATTTAATTGATTACTTTCCTAAAAATTCTTTTAATATATTATATAATAATAAAAGTAAAATACACGACTCGTCATTATATTGATATAACTGAGTTAGACTCGGTTACATATACCCTTATTGCGGAAAGACGGCAACAATCACAATCGCGTACAAAGGACGAAATACACTAAAATTCTATACAACTCTCTCAGTCTCCCTTTATTACAAGAAGACTTAATTGTTTCTTCTCATTTTTCTTGAATGGATGTTATTTTTTTTTTCCCAAAATAGACTAGCTAGAGTATCATTTGGGGTGCTGGAATTGATGGAATGTGACCTCAATCATCCTACTTGACGTACTGGGGTGCTGGAATTTGAGCTCCAAATGTTTAGGATTAAAGGCTTAAAAGTAACATTAAATATCTAAATCACCCTTTTAATTTCTTGATTAGCTTAGTACAGTGTGCTGCGAGGAAAAGTCTGTGTGAAATCCACTTCATCAAAATTGTCCTTAAGCAAAAAGGAGTTTACTCCAGTCTACCCCAACCAGTCTGGAATTTAAACTATATGGTCTTGTGTCTTCACCAATATATGTATATATATATTGGCTTAGGAATTAGTACTCTTATATTTCGACTAAGAAAAGAATTAACTGGATATATTTATTTCATAGTCACATTAAGAATGGGGAAGATGTACTACTACTATTGTGCAATTCTCCACTTATTCGTTATGGGGTTTTCAATTTGGTCTTCATTTGCAACAAACACAACAAGTTTTGGTTTCATTTCACGGGAGAGGAATGCTCTCCTAAAGCTGAAAGCAAGTTTTGAAGATCCTGCCAACAGATTGTCTTCATGGCATACCAGCACAGACTGCTGCACGTGGAGAGGTGTCGGGTGTGACGATAACACCGGTCGTGTTGTCAGCCTTCGTCTCAGAAATACTCACTGGGTGCTTTGGTACGATGATTATGAACGTCCAGTTTATAATTATAGTTTGACGAGTAATCATCTTGATTCTTCATTGTTGCAGCTCAAGTATCTGAGCTATCTAGACTTGAGTGGGAACGACTCTCAGCTCAGCCCTATTCCTGCCTTTCTTGGATCAATGAAGCGGCTACAACATCTCAATCTCTCATATGCAAACTTTAGTGGTGTTGTTCCACACAGTCTTGGCAATCTTTCAAGTTTGCGGGTGCTTGATCTCAGTTTGGAGCATCTTTAAACCAGAATGAGATATCTACCTCCGCTCGTTGATGATCTCATATGGGCTTTAAATCTTTCGTTTTTGGAGCATCTTGACATGAGTGGTGTGGACTTAAGTCGAGCTAAACATTTATCGGAGGTACTCTTCCACATGCTTCCTTCTATAATAGTCTTGCGCTTGTATTCGACCCAAATCAATAACACACATTTTCACCATTCCTGTGTGAACTCTTCACTAGTTACTAATATCCAACACCTTGATTTGAGCTACAATTCATTTGATGGGGAATTTCCCTGCTTTCTCCATAATATGACTTCCGTGAGAGTCCTTGATTTTTCTGAAAATCAATATAACTCGTTTAGTCCTCAGGCCCTTCTTAGATTGAGAAATCTCGTCCATCTCGACCTTTCTTTTAATTCACTTCACCGTGAGGTGGATTGGATATCTGAATTCCTTTTGGATAAATGCCACTTGAAATCATTGAATTTGCATGTTAATAATTTTTATGGAGAGTTATCAGGAAAACTTTTTAGAAACTTATATGGTATACTGTTGGACTCACAGATTGGAGACACTTGATTTGAGGGGGAACCAATTCGATGGTCAATTACCTCAAGAAATGAGTGATTTGAAGCAACTAAATCTTCTTGATCTTTCATTTAATGCGTTTACCGGTCCTATTCCATCTTCTATTGGGGAATTGAGATCCTTGAGATATTTGTTGCTTCCTCAAAACAATCCTACTTCCTTTAATGGCACACTTTCTGAGCTTCACTTTGCTAAGCTGTCAAAGTTAGAAGAGCTTTGGGCAGACTCCATCAATTTGAGTGTGGCGTTTGATTGGGTGCCTCCTTTTCAATTGAAAGGGCTTTATTTGGAATCTTGTGAAATTGGAGGTGGTCAATTTCCTCAATGGCTCGAACCCAAAAGGCACTCAAGGAACTTGATTTGTGGAATTGCAGCATTTTTGGATCTCTTCCAGAATGGTTTCACTACTTAAATTTGAGAATTATAAATCTATCCCACAACATGATCAATGGTTCAATACCAAAGCTTCCTCCCTACTTGGAAATGTTGGATCTATCTCACAACCATATTGAGGGACCATTACCCGAGTTTGGTTCCAGCTTGTATTCCTTAAGTCTATCGGATAATATGATGGATGGTTCAATGCCTGATTGACTATGTCAACTGAAAGCTTTGGGACATTTGGACCTCTCGAAAAATCATTTTTCAGGAAATATTCCAAATTGTTGGGCCAACCTACATATTTTAGAAGAACTGAGATTATCATCCAATGAGCTTTCTGGTGTCATACCAAACTCGATAGGAGAAGCCACGTCTTTGGAATGGTTAATCCTGAGCAACAACAGTTTAACTGGGTAACTTCCTGCTACTCTGAAAAATTGCACATCATTGCTTCATTTGGTTGTAGGTAAAAATATGTTATCTGGAAATTTGCCCGATTGGATTGGATTGCACCTGCATAATTTGAAAGTTCTCGGACTTGGAAAAAATGAGTTCAATGGTGTGATTCCGCAGACTTTCTGTCAATTGTCCAATCTTCAAGTAATGGTCCTTGCAAAAAATAAACTGACAGGACACATTCCAAACTGCTTTAGTAATCTCTTTAGCATGTGCAAGGACTATGAAGGATCTAATGTGCCATGGCTTGAAGAGAGTTTTAGCCAAGTGTTAAAAGGAGTGGAGCATGAATATTACACCGAGACATTAATGTACCTAGTTAATTTGGATCTTTCAAATAATAATAATAATAATCTGGTGGGAGAAATTCCTTGGGAGCTCACAAATCTTTCTGGGTTGATAGGTCTCAATCTGTCACACAATCATCTCAGAGGAAAAATTCCTACAAACATTGGAGATTTGAAACAACTGGAATCTCTTGATTTTTCCAGAAACAGTCTACATGGAGGAATTCCAGAGAGTTTATCAGATTTGGATTTTCTGGAATATTTGAATTTGTCACACAACCATTTGTCAGGGCCGATTCCAACAGGGCGTCATCTCCAAACTCTTGAAGATCCATCAATTTACGCAGGCAATCCTGGACTCTGTGGAGCTCCATTACCGAAGAAATGTCATGAAGATGGAGCGTCGAAATCCCCCAATGTTGATGAAAATGACCGAGCAGAAGATGAAGACGATAGGAATGAGAAGATAATCTTCTATGGAATTATTGCCAGTGGTTTCGCCACCGGATTTTGGGGAATTATCGGAATTCTGGTCCTGAAAAGAAGCTGGAGATATCCTTTTTTCCAGTTTGCCGAAGACATGATGGCAAAATGGTGGGGATATAAGCTGTATTGAGTGTGAAAGTTGAATAACAAGTTAGTAATAGGATTAGATGCTTTTCCTCTGTTCTTCCTAATGTCTCTTGTGTTATTGTGAGCTTTGATTTTCTCTTACATGTTGTATGCGTGAGGACTCGCTCACTTTTTCTTTGCTTTAAAAGTTTAATAAATCTGCTGTAATTCCTTTTAATTTCAAATGCACTCGGCTTACACATAAAATCCATAACAAAGTCTTCAGTTCAGTTCACAAACAATATTATGAAACATAGAACTGGCAAACTATGAAGAACAAACATTGACATTTTTTTCTTAAAATAAAGAACCTTGATCATAAATATTGCAGTTGATAAAGGGTTCATTTATGACTAAAATTATCATAAACAGAAGAGTTATAATATTATAAAGGACTTCGAAATGAGGAATTTTTGCACTTCCTATTGCTATTGCAGTTTCGATATGAGTCCTACCTACGTAACTACATTTACTTAGTCTTGAGCTATTGCTATTATCACTTAAATATTAAGTGATTTATGGCCCAAAACTTAATGATTTTACAAACACCATCCATGGGCCTTAATGGAGGTCCAGCGAAAGCTTGGCGCCTTGGCCCATATCCTGAACAATAGAAGTGGGACAAGTGGCAGCCTATCACAAGCTACAAGATCCCCACTATAAATAGTTCTATTACTTAGCCACGCATTTTATATCTGTTTTCTTTATAAATTGTAATCCACTCCGGTATTAGGATTCGACTATAATATTAGGCTCTGACTTGAGTATCAGATACATTTCAGCTTGTCTTTCTAATTTGGTATTTGTTAGATTTGGTTGTTACATCTTTTCGATTTATCCTTTCAGTATAGTGTTCGCTATATTTGGTTGTTAGATTTGAGAACAAGTCCAACGGCTGTGGAGTGACAATTGGACAAGGAAGATATGATCCAAAACGGTCTTCGTACCAAGTATTATGTTTTATTTTTTATTTTATTTGTTCATACACATTACAATAGATATTTAAGATTAAAAAATAAATAAGAGAATTGAGATAAAACTACAACAGGCATAACTTGAAATTATATTAACTTAATAAAAAATTTCATATTTAAATTTCGTGGAACGCATAGTTATTGTTGATTGGAATAATTTATATTTTAACTCACAATTGAGAGTTTTGCACCTCTACTCACAATTAAAATTTTCATTCATCATCATGGGTTCGAGTCGTGCTCAATGATGGAAAAAAATAATAATAAAATGGGAACTTTTACGGGAGGGGGTTTAGCATATAAAAAATTATATTTCTTTAAGTACAATATATAAATTTGAAGTCATGTACCTCTAGAGTCAATCGATCAAATATTTCTCTAAAAATATTAAAATATTTAAAAAACACAAATATAATATTAAAATAATTTTTAATAATTAAAATATTAATATATTAAAATACTAAAAAACAAAAAATTATTACGGTTGCTTAAGAGAATGGCAATCACAAATATAATATTATTTTTTTTGAAAAACGCCATAGCTCCTGGCAACTTTCATAAAAAAAATATTTTTTTTTGAAAAATGCCATAGCTCCTGGCAACTTTCATAAAAAATAATAAAAAAAAGTAAACGCCACAGCGTTCGGCAACGGATATTAAAATATAATAAAAATTGGGTAGGAGCCAAAAGCTACTGCAAAACCTATTAAAATATTAATAAAAATACCCAAAAATGCCATAAGCTGTGGCGTTTTAGGGTAGAATGTTAACCCATAATTTTTTGGTAATACTTTATGAAGTCAAATAAGAATAAATAATATTTTTGAAAAATCCTCGCCTTATGCGGATGTTCCCTCGCACCCTCGCTAATCACTAGCGGGGTTACGTTCATGCTATCAAAGCAAGCATTTTCAGAAACGCTATCAAGCATAAAACCAACAGTCCAGCACACATAAACAGATAATCGAAAAGGAATAAAGGGCAAACATTAAAGAAGCAAGACAAGTATTTATTCCGATGAAGACATTGACATAAATTTCAATAGAGTGTCCAATCATATTGCATACACCAAAATAAGATTTGTTTAAAAGTTTAACAGAAATCAGAAGGCAATGACAAAGGAAGTGCAAAAAACTAAGGGCTCAAGAGGCTGGAGCACTGGCATCACGAGAGTCCGAGGTAGAGGCTTGTTCAGGTTCTGGGGGCGCCACCGACAGGGGAATGAGATTCAGGGCAGCAGGTTGGATCTGTTGGCTTCCCTGAGCTTGGTGGGCTGCCAAGAAGTTGTCTTCAAACTCTTTGACCAATGCTTGGTACTCCGGCTCAGGCTCACCCTCGTTACCCTCTTCAGGAACCTCTTGAAGGTTCTCATCCCTGGACATGTCGATGCGAGGGTCGTTTCGAGCATGTGCAGGAGCCAATCCTGCCTTGATCAGTTGCCCAATCCCTCTCCAGAAGAACAGGGTTGTGTTTGCAAAGCAGTTGATATTGGCTATGACATCGAAGGCCTTTGACTTCACAAACTGCTCCACTGCCTCCTTTCTGGACCGAGCCTCGAGGGTAGACATGCTGCTCCTCGTCTCGTCCAACTCCTTTTGAGTCTCCTGCAACCGAGCATCCCTATCCTCGAGGGTCTTCTTCAACCGCTCCACCTCTCCCGACAGCCTCGCCTGCTCTCGGGTCCATAGTTTCGAGGATTCCTTAAACTTCTCCTCGAGCGTCCGCCATTGATTGTCCATTGTGCGGAGGTTCTCCTTCGTCTTCTCGTGGTTATCATGGACGGCCTTCAGCATATCCTCGAGATACGTGCATTTCTTGTGCCATTTCGAGGGGTCGTATATGCGGGCCAGCCTTTTGTACTTGGATTTGTGGGAGGCGTAGGCTTTAGCCCTCTGTTCCAGGCTCTTCACCCTCGGCAACACTTCCTACAAAATCAACAGACATTCAAGTAAGCTAAAAATGTAGTTAAGACTTAAATGAGGAATAAAACAAGGGCTGCGAAATGGCAAGAAAAGAAAATTACCGCGATCAGTGTATGACTCAAATCCCCGCTATCGTCTCGGCGGTCTGGTTGAGCATCCGCTTGTGGTCCTCCCCAAGCTTGATCATAGATATTCTGACTCATTATTCGCGAGTTGGGAGCTCTCCTCAGCAAGATCGGACCATCTTCGGGGTTCTTTTTGTAGTGTGTCCCCGAGATGGTCGAACCTCCAATACTCATCCTCCTCGGAGGAGAATGTGTAGCCGTCGTTGGGATGAACTGAGCACGACTGCACGTTCTTCCCCTTTCCAGACACATGGCGAGGATCCGCTAACCTCTTCCTCTTCTGAGAGGGGCCGAACCCCCCTCGCTCGCCCCAGTTCTTGGTGCGACCGGGGTCCTCTCCTCGGCACTCTCCCTCGAGGGAGGAACCTCGACCACTTCCTCCTCCTCTGCTGCGCCCTGCTGGTTTGGCTCGCCCAGGTGCTGCTCAACAGTTGCTTAAGCGTTCTCTTCTCGAGGATCCTCCTGACCCCGAGCGTCTGGTTGCAGAGCAAGTGCAACCTAGGTTGGTGCCTTCAGAAGCTGAGCGAGACGGGTCGCTGCTCGGCCTGCCATTATCAGTTGGATAGCTGCACGGAGAAAAACAAGCGTCAGCAATCATACAGTTATAAAGAAAACAGAAAGAACACCCAACGCAAAAACTTAAGCTACTATGCACGCAGTTAGTGAATTGTTAGCAAGTGTTAGTTCCTAGAGCCTAACCATCTCGCTCCATAATGTCTGCTGGTGGATTCCGAACTAGATTGGGGGGCTCGAGAGGCTAAACCAGAATAGTATCCCCTCATCCTTCAGTAAGCCCTTGGCCTCAACCACGGTGTTGAATTCCTTCATGGTCATGGCCACACTCTTCGCCCAATTCACAAAAGTTATGCTCGGGGGCCTTAACCTAATCAAAGTTTCTTCCTCGCCATGCTCCACCCACCTTTTGGGTGCCCTAAACATGTTATCTGGGCCCGTAATGTATAGGAATTTCCCTTTCCAAGTCTCTCCATGGGATGTGGCAGGAGAGTTGATCATCCGCAAACCACTCTTAGCGGAGATATAGTAAAAGCCTCCTCAGGGAGAGGACCTGGACGAGCGTGTTATTTGGAATAGGCGTGTGAAGTTATCAACCGAGGGCGCTTGACCTGTCGCCTTCATGAGCATAATAAAAACGTTGATCAATGCTATTTCGTTCGGCAACACTTGGGAAGGCGAGAGGTTCAAATAATTTAGTATGGCCTTCATCTCGGGAGGGATGGGAAACCTCAGGCCAGCACCCACTATTGCGTCTACATAGACAGTCATGAACCCCTCGGGTGGGTTGTTGGCTCGCTCTTCTGGGCCCGGCAGTCGAGCATCAATGCCATTAGACCACGCTGTCCCTTGCATCAAGGCTTCCAGTTCTGCAATGGTCATGGTGCCCTCGATCTCATCAGGGGTCTTGCTCGTTCTGTGGTGAGTAAGGCCCTCGCCAGCCGCACCCTTCCTCCTCTTTCTTGATGGTTCCCCTTCAACCCTCGGCTCCGACGAGCCCTCTTCTCGGAGGTTCATTGCCACAGTCACGGTGTGGTCTTGGGGCCGCACGGCAGAGTTGGTCACGGGAAGGACCCTCTCCCCTTGGCAAATATGCAGAAGTGCGTTATCGCACTGCTCGAATAGCCCGACGATGTCGTCGAGTTGACGGTCATGCATCCCCCGCACAGCGGCATCATGTTCCTCTTCTCCGCCCACCATAATAGTTTCCGCCACCGAAACGGTCATAGACGTGGAGGCTCTCTCTCCGCTCCTGGTCCTCACAGGGACAACCTCTGGTATAAAGTTTTGGGGATGGGGCGCGCGCGGAGACATCTCCTCAATCTCATCGGCGAAATCGCTGGCGACGGAGTTGGCCAAAGAACTTTGGTTGGCCATGAAACTAAGTACAAGCAAGGGGTTGAAATCGGAAAAGAGAAACTAGTAGCAAATCGGATTACTCACTCCCCTTCCAGATCAACGGTCCGTTCACTCAGCCTAAGAACTAGAGTTAGCACAAATACAGTAAACAATGGATTGCCTTAATAAAAAGACTGGGAATATTTCGCCGGTGAACAACAAAGAGTTGCAGAGAATTTTAGGACTTCGATTTTGCTAAGAGTGCGTAAAAAGTGGGAAAGATTCACTCAATCCCTATTTATATGTACGGGAAGGGTGCAACTTCAAAATGGGCAATCATTTCCCGCCTAGGAAATCGCAACGCTTTTGGTAACCGCCCACGTTGTCTAAGATTCATGCGCCCACGCACGCACGTCGCATTAAATGCGCCTGACATAAACGAGCCTTGGACAAGATGAGAATTAATGACTGGCAGGGAGTGTACGTTACAACGATGCTCGTGTTAACCCTCGTCGGATATTTTGGACTTTTCCCATTCCAGATGGTTTGACACACGCTCAAAATTCCACAGTACGCTCGAGCCACACTGCAGAATTTGGGGGGCAAATGACGGACCCAAAATAATCTCGCATTCTGCACCTCCACGTGGCATGTTCTTGGGGAGCCCCTCAAGGTGTACATCTTTCTAAGCGTGCGCTCGGTGTAGTGCTTCGGTACTTGTCGACCGCCATCTCTCGGTGTCAGACCCTCGCTAAGAGCCAGCCCTCGGGTTGGTTACTCTCGGAGCCTCTCTTCTGAATCCCTCATAAGGGGCCCACTTCCGAGCGTTCTCACGCTCGGGTTGGTACGAGCTACCCCATGCTCGAAGGGAATCCCTTCGTCCCCGACCTACGGTCGCCTACCTACCTCTGACACAACAGCTGGGAATAACGGCCCAAAAGGTGACAGTGACCCCTGCACGTCACT
>JBBMKE010434381.1:0-10184 GCA_037834125.1 Lippia alba
AGTTTCCATTACAGTATTTTTGAAGCTTGTAATTGTGTTAAATTTCACCTTATTAATGCAATTCCAACTATTTTCCTCGGTTTTGTGTGTTTGATTATTACATATTATCATAAATCATTACATTTGATATCAGAGCCGTAAGATCCGCACGGCATTAACCATGGCAGACGGCTTATGCTCCAAAGATGTCCAGGAATTGTTTAAGAAACAAGATCATGCTATGCAGGAGGAGAGAGCCTTGAGAATGGCAGCTGAGAAGAAAACGAATGAGAGATTCAGGGATGTATCGGGGAATATAGAGAAGATATTCATGCAAATTTGTGCAATGGCGGAACAAATGCAGATCTACAATCGCAGCAAACCGGTTAGGGGTGATGGGCCATCTGATTCTCAGGGTTTGGAAATGGGCTCTGTTTCCACTGAACGGGATAAGTAGGAGAAGCAATATGGAGGTAATGGATCTCAAGGAGGTAATTATTCTCAGCAATCCAACCAGAAGTACATTGATTTCCCTATCTTTGATGGTACACAACCTAGAACTTGGATTAGAAAATCTCAAAGATATTTTCAATTGATGTCCACTCCTGAGAATGAGAAGGTACATACGGCTTCCATGTACCTTACTAATGTTGTTGATGTTTGGTTGCAAGGCATAGTAGAGTCTAGGGGGATAAGAAATTGGGATCAGTTTGTGGAGGAATTATTGAAGAGATTTGAAGTTGGTGATAAGAAAATGATGATAGGGGAATTCCATAATCTGAAACAAACATGGTCTGTTGATGAATATGCTATGAGATTTGAGGAGCATAAATCTCTTGTTCTGATGTTTGAGAGTACATTGAGTGAAGATTATTTCACTACAGCCTTTGTTTGTGGATTGAAACCAGAAATTAGAGGTTCTGTGTTCTCATCCAGACCACAAACTTTGGGGAATGCCATATGCTTTGCTAAGAACCAGGAAGCTACTGTAGAGGCACTAATGGACAGGACTAGCAATTTGATTAAGGGAATCAATCATCATAAACCTTATCAAAAAGTTAGCCACAGTAACACTAATGGGAGAGGGAGTGTTAGTGTTAATAGAGGGTCTCAACATGGTCATCAACCTGCTAAATGGTCCAAACCTCAGAGGAGAATATTGACTGCTATAGAAATGAGGTCCAAAAGGGAAAGGAATCTATGCTACAACTGATGAAGTGTATTCTCCAGGGCATGTCTGTACTCAGAAGCAAATATTTGTTATTGTACCTAAAGATATGGATTGGGGTGAAGATAATGAGCCACCTGATGAACTTGAGAGTTTAGAGGAATTTTTGGCAGAAAAAATGGATATGTCAACCTCTATTCATTCCATTTCTGGGGACAACAATCCAAGTTTGTTTAGAGTGAGGGAAAGGTTGAAAATAAGGAAGTGCTCATGATGATAGATGGTGGTGCCACTGACTGCTTTGTGGATGAAAGTTTGGCAAAGCAATTATCATGCAAGAAGGAGATTACCACATCATTAATTGTGAAGATTCCAGGTGGGAGTAAGTTGGTTAGTAGGGTAATATGCCCTGATTTCACTTGAAAAATGCAGGGACATAGCTTCACTTTCCCAGTTAGAGTCCTGAATCGGGGATGGACTGCATTGCTGTTGGGGGATGATTGGTTGGATGGCACTTGTAACATCCCGATTTTTCGGACCTTCAGGTACGTACTAACGAGAGTGTTAATTTCGCTTTTAAATTATTTAATTATGTGCTTATTATGTGATTTAATTGAATTAATTGAATTAATCGCCCTATTTGTACGTTTTTAATTTCTTTATGCTCGTATGTGATCTCCTTGTGCTCGTTTGAGTTCTGGCTTGTGTGGTAATTTGCTATGCATGAATTTTGTGTGTTACCTATGTGATTTTGTGTTCATTGTATGTTTTAGAGTTCGTTTGTTGCATGTTTTGACCGTCCGAAGTCGACGGGGCTTTTAAGGGATCTAAAGGAGCTAATCGATTTAGCGCACCTTGGGTTTCGGACGGCGTAACTTGAGCTCGGGAATTCGTATTTGAATTCTGGAAGTGGCGTTGGACTCGTAATGAAGAATGTAAGATAGAGAATCCATCCCCACACCTTTTTTATTCCATTTGATCCTCCGAATTTTGCCCGAAAGTGACCCTTGTGACAGCTTTGGCGATACCGCCCGTTTTGCTTATATCCAACCCGTTTCTTAACCAAATTGACCCATATTTGAGTCCATTTAACCCTAACTTAACCCTATTTATCCGTAATTTTACCCCAATTTCAGACCAGCAAAGGAAGGAAAGAAAGAGAGGGGGAAACTGAGAGAAAGGGAGAAGGAGGAAGAAGAAGAAGGGGCCAAACACTATTCACTCCGGGTTTCTTGCTCGTTCTACCTCCATTTTGCGTGTAATTAGAAAGATAAAATCATTTTTGGATCCTCCATACTTATTGATTTCTTTAAAATGTGTATTTGTTGCTTGGGATTTAGTTTTGATCATGTTTTGGCCAAGATAGTGAATAGTGTGCATATTTGCCTCTTTTGATGATTTCTTGTTCGTTTGTGGTTCGATTTTTGATCCGTGAAGTGCTATTTGATCCTTTTTGCATGTTATAACTTACCCTAATACTTAATTAGAGCTTCATGTGCTGTGTGAGACTTGTTCATTGTTGGATTTTGAAGAAATATGAAGAACATGTATGTAAGTGTGCATCTCTTGGATTTTCATCACTTTAGGCTCGGTTTTAGCATGATTTAGGGCATGAATCTTTGAATATTTGCTGAATAATTCATGTATGATGTGTGTGGTGAGTTTGGGATTGGTTTTTTGGGCTGTTGCAATGGCTGAAATTCGAAAATTTCAGCCCTGCGCGGGGTAACGCCCATTAGGGCGTTTTGTGTGTTTTGGGCGTAACGGCCATTACCCCCAGGCCTGAGACCCTGTACCAGGTAACAGAAGTTAATTGGTATTGTATTAGGGAGGGGTAACAGCCGTTACCCTCCCCTCTCCTTAGTTTTTCCGTTTTCTTTGTTTGCTTGTTCGTTTCGACGTTTTCCTTTTTCGTGCTTGTTGGTAGTGTGTTGTATGCTTGTTTATATGCATGATATGGTATTGTATGACTTTTGTATGCTTGAATTTGATGTTATATATGTATGATTAATTTTTTAGGAGTGTTATGTTAGATTTGTGGCCTTTTTGGACGTATAACATGCAAGATGTGATCGAACGTGCATAATGTGGTCTTTTAAGTGTTTGAATGACTTAGTGCTTTGTTTACATGCCTTGTATGATAATTCCATACTTCTTGAATGATATATATGTTTTTTAAACCTCTTTTAATAGGTGTTATATGCTTTGTTATGAAGTTATTATGTGAGCTTCATGCTCTTATGTGCAATATGTTACCGAATGTGCCTTATATGCTCACGTATGCACTTGAATGATTTCATACTTGACTTGTTTGCATTGAATGTGACTTCCTTGTTTCTTGTATGAATTTTATGCATTTTGGATGTGGTATATGATGTCTTATGTCTGTTATGTGAAGTCCGTGAACTTGTTTAACATGAAATACGTGAATATGCGATTTATGCTTCAATATGACTTAAGTTGGATTTGTGTGACCTAAATGCATTCTTGTTGCATCTCTTATACATCATTTCCATTCATAAGCATATGCCAATCGTTTAATTAGTTCATTTTGAGTCTAAGTTCGTCTTTGCCCTTTTGTTTTGTTCTTAGGTTCATTTGGTTCTTGAGGAGGTGGTTTCTTCGTTCGGTTTTGTCGTCAAGGTGAGGTTTCTTTCTTTTAGTTAAGTGACCTACAACCTTATATGAATTTTAAGCCTGCATGTGATCTACGTATATATATGTATTTAGATAAGTGTGTCGAATATGTATTTTGTGGGATTATGCCCTTTTATTAAGAAATGTTTGGAAAACACTTTTATGTGTACGTAAGCTATTTTGATTTGTTTGTTTTGGAAAAAGGGTTGGTGTGTGTAAAACTTTGGAAATTTTGAAAATGGCGAGCTTTATGAAAATTCAGATTGACTTTGATTTGTCTGGGGCCCAGGAGATTAGTGCGAAAAGAGATCTGGTACGGTAGCGGGCCATCGGGTAATCCCTAGCACGGTCTCCAACTCTGAAAGGATCAACCCAGAACCCACTGGGAGGCGAGTGCGGGATGGAATCCTTAGGGAGTGAGTGTCGCAAAACTCACAATCCGCAATATATTATATGAATAGATGGTTAGGGTGGGGTCGGCCGGCCCTTCCATCGTTTGAAGAAGGAGAAGGTATGTCCGTGTGATTCAGTTTTAGTGTGCGTTTTAGTTTGCCTTTGTGGCCGGAGGAAGGGGAGTTTGAGGCTCGTGCTCGCCGAGTCGTGTGCGTGTGAGTTTGAACTTAATTTGTAAAACGGGCATGGATTCTTAATTACTAAAATTGGCGGATTTTGGTCTTCGGCCTAACTCTTTTAAGCCCAAGTAAATATTTATTTTAGATGATGAGAGTTGATAATCTATCCTATACATTCTTTTTTCTAAATTTAGATGGTGTCTTCATGTTTTCATCTTATGCATGCTTAGACTTGTAATGTACCAAGTATGGACTTCTTACAGCAACATGCTCTTTCTCTCCCGTAATGGTCGCATTATCGAGAAGGGAGTTGATTTTAACCAGATTGACAGAGAATGGCATTGGTAATGACTAATGACTCATCTGTTCTTCAATTTCTTGAGTACTTTTTTTGTTTTTGTTTTTTTTTTTGGAAATTTATGTTTCTTTTTTTTGGTTGTGTGTGTGTATATATAACAAGGATAACTTTGTGTTGCTTCAAGCTATGGTGGCATGTTTGGCGGGTATTTCTTTCCTAATTTTTAAGAACTTCCTCTGTGGAATCAAAAGGGAATGACTACAGCAATAGTACTCCACGTAGTCATCTCAGAGCCTGTTTTCTACACCACACATAAGTATTTCTATGGAAACTATCTTTTTTCCAATTATCATCCTCTCCACCATTCATCAACGGAACCACAAGCCTGTACAGGTAAAGTCCAAATTGATGTTTAAACTATATTAAATGCTATATTGGTATGTGGTACATCAATATTTAATTCTCTGTTCACCTCATTATTCACATTATCTTCACTCAAATGAAATATATATTCTTGTTCGGAATTGAAACAGTGATTTCAGAATTATACCATTTATTAGTTGGATCTTATTGAAGAGGAAAACTATATAACTAACACACAAGTTGAGAGAGATGTCTTGCATGTGAAATAGTATTAATCCTTCACGTTCACCAAAAAAAAAAATTAATCCTTCACAAGAACACATGATTTTGAGGAAATTTAGGCTGAAATAGTATTAATCCTTCACAAGAACACATGATTTTGAGGAAATTTAGGCTGAAATTATGTGGAAAATTAGTACTGATTTATTCATTTCTTTATTTTGTATTCTTTTACGTGTTTATGATACCATTTTTTTTTGTTTTTCATGCTTTTTCTATTTTTTATGCTTTTTCATGGTTGTATTCATGTTCGACCGTGATAGTGTCCAAGAAAGCCAATCGCAATCAATGAGAGTGCTTCAAAATTGGAGAATGAAGCTGGACACTCAGGTTAGGGTCTACTGAAGTGTAAGTACTACCTTTTATTTTTCTTAGATTATGTCTGATTCTCAATAATGGTTTGCTATTGTCGATTGAGGCATTATGGGACACGTGAAATTACTGCACCGATATGCCACATGGTTCTCTGTCCTAGCTTCTCGTTAGTAAAGAACACACTAGTTAATGCTGAAATAGAAAACAGTTAAACCTGAGCTTTGTTCAAGAATGTATCCATGGCCATAATTGAAGGTGGCTTAAAACACAAAAAAACGTGCGAGAATGATGAGCTTGGGCCTTTGAGCATGCTGGAGGAAGAAAGTTGTTCTTATAAATCATTAGTCAATGAGTGTAGGTGTAAATAACATATATTTTAATTGGATTCATTTTAATTTGTCATAACTCTTGAATACGTTGTACTGTCGCTTTTTGAATACTTTGACATCTTTTCAACCATAGTTCATGAACATATAATTTTTTTTTTGGATGAAATTCATGAAAATATAAATGAGTTCATTTGAGGAAATTGTGTTCGTCCAAAATTGATTTTTACATAACTATATATTTTTATTTTCTTTTAATTTTCTCATCAATGCTTTAATCCTTCTATGATTCTTCAAAGGAAAATAAAGTTAACTTGTTTAATGAAAAGGCAAATTTGTTTGAGCTTACAACATTTCTTTGCAATACCATTTTAGTTCCATTCAATTATTATTAGCTTATAAAGTGAATTTTCATTAATTTGGTAATTCTGGGAATAGTGAATTCTTGTAAAGACTTCCCATTTATACAGTATGATTGCAGTTTTGCTCATATAAATCCAATTGCAAGTATCAGCAAGCAAGATCTGCGAAGATTTTTTAAATGGGCAGCTGTCAATTTGGGTTTCAACTTTACATAGATTAATGGATTGAGTTCATTTTGCAGAGTTACTCTCCAGAAGATAATAGGTTTGATCTTCGCCAATTTCTATACAATGCAAGGTGGCCTTATCAGTTTAGAAAGATTGATGAGCTTGTGGAGCAATTGGATGGTGATAAAGTTGCCATTACAAAAACTACTACTGATCAAGAAATAGGCGGGCCCGCGGCGCATGGTGGGATGGGCGTCGTAGCTGCAGGTTCAGGCAATCCAAGTGCTGGATTCTGAATTATTTTGCACAAGTGTAGCTTAATTGTGATGTCTATATAATGTTATAGCGATGCTGATGAAATAAACGCTTGTCTTTCAAGTTTTCATAAAGGGCGATGATGCTTAAAGGTGGGGCGGTAAAGAAATCATGTTTTAGCATCAATTATTCTGTTCTTGATGTTTTAATTATGGAAGGTGTTGATTCTTTTCAGTAATATGGTTAGAGAGAGCTCTTTTTTTAAGGGGTTATGTTTGCAGGGAATACGTGCTAGATCAGGTTTATATTGGGTGGTTGGATGATGCACTCTGTCCTAAACTTTTTTCTGGAAATAAATGTTAGTTTGTTGTTTTTTGAAGCTATTCTCTGCACATATTACTCATTTAAAAGTTGATTGGGGGATTCGAGACCTACGCTTCACATTAGGAATCATAAAATGCTTCTTGTTTCTTCTTTGATTTTGAATTATTTAATTAAAGAAGTCTCTATTATTGTTTCTTTACGTTAGAACATTTTAGTACTCTATTTTATAAAAATTATATAACATATTTTGAGAGTTATTTTAATTACGATATTATGTGTAAATGATACGATATTTTGTTAAAATTGAGAGTTAAGTAAAAATATGATGTCCAATTAAAAAATTATCTCACATTACCCAAAAAAGAGGGAAAAAAAAAAGATTTGTACTTGAAAGAAAAAAGGGATCTTTTACTTTAAAAACTATAGAGGAGACGGGCCTATCATTTCCTTTCTCATCTTCCCCAATGGTGCATGTTCAAAAGCTTTGGTCAAATGAATAAGATATATTTATCTCTATTCTCCAGTGGTTCAATTCATCCAATAAGCGAAGTGATGTGAATATTAAAGTCCAAAGCAAAAAGTGCGTGTTACATATTGCGTTACATGCTCGTGGATGCATAATTGTTTATATATATGTCTGTTTATAGGAATTGCTTCATTAAGCAAAGATTAATATTCTATGACATTGATAGCCGGTAACTAAACATTCAAATTCTCCGGCCAGAAAGTCTGAATCGAAAGAAATGAGGCTGTTGAAGGTGGCCACTTGTAGCTTGAGCCAATGGGGAATGGACTTCGATTGCAACATCAGTAACATCAAAGAATCCATTTCTATGGCCAAGAAAGCAGGTGAAGCCATTCGTCTCGACCCGGAGCTCCAAATCACCGGCTATGGCTGCGAAGATCATTTCATGGAGCAGGATACCTTCACCCATGCGTACGTAAATTTAAATTAAGTTGGGATCAAGTCTATCTAACCTCCTGCTGTTGGAAATATTTACACACGAATTCCTTTAAATTCCAAAGATACTCTTTTTACCCTTATAGCATCTTAGTAAATCAAAAACACCCTTTTTGGTAGGATGTGTTAGATAGAGTCATTTTTCTGTTCAAAATTTTTGATGTGTAGTACTAGTGTCATCCGGTTACTAGCACTGTTTGATAATTTCTAGCAGTGTTGGCTGCTCTAAAGTCTAAACTTTGATAAGCTTTGATGGTTTGGATTGTTCGATACATATGCATCAATCTGAGAACTCTCGAATGGAGCTCGTGGTTATGTACGATCAATTTGAGAAGTTTTAATGGTGCAAAAGTTCAAATTCCTAACAAAATCTAATGAAAGAGGTCGTTTGCAATTCATCATCAACCTATAATGGGATAAAAGTGTAATTTCTAAAAGTAAGGATAGTCCATAAGTAAATATGGCTAATCATAGGAGATGTAAACGTGACTTCCTATAGTAATATTAATTAATAATAACTAATGTATCAAATTATGGGTTTTGTATGTACAGGTGGGAGTGCTTGACAGAATTATTGACTGGTGATTGGACTGATGGCATACTGTGCAGTTTTGGGATGCCTGTGATGAGAGGAGCAGAGCGTTACAATTGTCAAGTTTTGTGTTTGAATAGGAAAATACTTATGATAAGGCCAAAAATATGGCTCGCCAACCGCGGCGCCTGCGCTGAACTGCGGTGGTTCACGGCGTGGAAGCAGACGGAGCCTCGTCTCGACGAGCTTTTGCTCCCAACTCATGTCGCCGAGGCTTTGTCACAAACTAGTGTACCTTTTGGCTTTGGATACATTCAATTCCTAGATACGTAAGTGTATCTTTACTTGGATCACATCTTCTGCTGTTTGAGAGGTTCTCATAACATCCATTCATGGAATGTATACATTTTCTTCTTAGATCTGTTGCGGCCGAAGTTTGCATGGAGCTCCTATGCGCGGTCCCTATCCATCCAAAACTCGCACTGAATGATGTTGAAGTCTTTATGAATGCAAGTGGAAGCATTCATAACAAGAGAAAGATGGAAGGCCGTCTTCGTGTTATAACGGGAGCGGTGCGAGCCCGCGGAGGAGTTTACATGTATAGTAATCAACTGGGATGCGACGGTGGCCGCTTCTATTATGGTAAAGTTCGGTTTCACAAACTTCGTTGCTCATGTTGAATGCTGTGGCTTTGCCAAATGTTTAGTAAATCATAGTGTGGCTCAAGTATGTTGTTGTATCGGATTTCCTGTTCTTGTTATGTGTTTTGCATTTTATTTCATACCTATATATACCAAGTATATTAATAGACAATTGAGATTAAGAACGTTAATCTTATAATTTAAAACATGACATAAAAGTCCGTATTTCGTCTCAAGAAAATTGATGGATTTTGTTGCTAATTAGTTGAATATTGGATCAAGTATGCTTTTATGGATGCAGATGGATGTTCTTGTACTGTTGTGAATGGAGATGTGGTTGCTCTAGGATCACAGTTTTCCTTGAAAGATGTGGAATTGGTGGTTGCCCAAATAGATCTTGATAAGGTACATAAATTCTATCCCCATTTATTTAATTACTTGTAAGTCATGTGGAAAGACTTTTCATTTGTTTGTGTCATTTGTGTTTGTAGAATTCAAATAAATTACTTGTTAATCCAGTGATGGGAGTAATAGGTGCATTTTTGTGCATTATGCTTTGGAAAACTGTGATGATTCACATAAATTTATGTATGCATTATCGTAAAAGTAGTTAAAGGGTTATTTCTTCAAAATAATGATTCGAATTTGAATTCCTTAAACCACTTGAAGGTGTGGGTTTAAAATATATATAAATATATCCTCCATTTTGCAAATATAAATTAATTACAATAAAGTACAAGATATGGCATTATTAGGGTACTTTACCCAATTCAAAGATTAGTAAGCGTTTCAACTTATATTCTGAACAATCACAATAATATGTACAAAAGAAAGTGACATTAAAGATTTAGTTCTTGGAGCTTGTCTCAACCAACTTCTTTGTGTTTATTTCAGGTGAGAGGAGTTAGAGCTTCTTCTAATAGCTTACGAGAACAAGCAAGTTGTAAGACCAAAATTCCCTCCATTTTTGTACCTCACAAGCTTTGCCACTCGTTCGATCCCCG
>JBBMKE010434392.1:0-10184 GCA_037834125.1 Lippia alba
CCACCAATTAATAATGATTTCCATTTAATATTTGATTAAATCTAGTCTTTTAAATCTCAAACCCCTCCCACAGGCTTCGTTTGCCGCAACGATTTAGTCCAAATACACCAAACTCTGCATAAGTCTAATATCTCAAGAAACAATTAAAAAAACATATTTCATCAAAATTCCCTGAATACAAACACAATGAAAACCCAAAAACCAATTCAAATCAAAAGCTCACCTGAAGTGGGGTAAGAACCCAAGTGAATTAAGCAGCAGCCCAAAAGAGCTGAGCCCCGGCGAAACCGAGAGCATCGGGCTCAAACTCTCCATTTCCCCCTTTTTCCTCACCGCCGCCAACCTCTCACCCAACAACTGTCGATTCCGGATCGCCTCCCATTTCCTTCTTTTCCTCACTTGCCTTCTCTCTCCTCGACCCAAAATGGTAAGGGACAAAAGCCCTCAACCGCCGCCGATTCCAGCTCCGGTAGCCTCCGCTGGTCACCCAACTCTGATTTCCTCCTCTCCTCTCTGTGCCTCTCCCTTGGAAGCACAGTACACCCATCCTTGTCGGAGCCGTCTCCACTTCTTTCTCTCTCTCTAAAGCAAGAATTCCACCACTGGACGTCCTCCCCTTTGCCGACGCTGACCACCACCTTCCGGCCTCCACTCAGGCGAGGTCTCACCGTCTCGCCACCTGTTTTCCCCTTTTTCTCGCCCAAAATCAGAAAGGGCAGAAGAACTTCCAATTTTTTTCATTTATTTTTCCTTTTTTGGTGTTTTCTCAATGGGTTAATATTTTTTTTCCATCCCCAACGTTTGGAGCGTTTTGTACTTTAGTACACAATTTTTAAATTTTTACACTTTAGTACACAATTTTTGAATTTTGTTGCATTTAAGTGCTCAATATCATATGTGTCATTTTTTTATTGGTCGGTTGGGAACACAACACGTATCATTTTCTTATTGGTTGGGGGCACTTAAGTGCAACAAATAAAGATTAGGTACTAAAGTGTAAAAGTTCGAAGGCTGGGTAGTAAAGTGCAAAATACCCTAAATATTGGAGGTGCAAAAAAAGATTAACCCCTTTTTTTTAATTAGTAAGAAAATAAAATTATTTTTGTACCATTAAAAAATCACATGCAACTCACCTGTTGTGCTTTGATCAGAAAAATACGCTGGAATTTTGACTTGGGTACTACAATTTAACAACTTATAAAAGTTGGATACTAATTCGTCAAAATTTAAAGATTTGGTACTAAAGTGTAAAAATTCCAAAAGATCGAAGTGCAAACAAAGATTAATCCTAACCTAAAAGATATTAGTAGGTATTTTCAATTTTAATTGTGTTATAGTTCATTGCTTGATAATAGTTACTAATTTTATTTTAACTAGTAAAATAAACGTATGTTACGTTTATTATTCAGTTTATTTCAATATATTTAATTATTATTTTTGTTGAATATATTAAGATAGTAAAAATAACTATTTTGATTAAATATATAATGTTATTCATTCGTTCTCCAAAAAACACGCACATATCACACATCAAGGGGTGTTTTGTTAACTTCACTCCTCAAAGTATTAACCTTTGGCCTAATAACAGATTGGAAGGAGAATTTCTCCTTTCAATCGTTAGTAGTATTTTGTCTCAAAGTTGTGTCGACTTCTCGACCTAAAGTTTGGTCAATATGGTTTCGTTTAGATGCAGTGTTCGACCTTTGGCCTTTAAACTTTGGCTAATTAACTCACTTAGCTGTCGGATTAACCTCACGATTTCTCGTATGTTGGTCGATCTAGAGGTTGCTTGGCAGCTTCAGTTGTTTGGTCCATTTGCCTCAATTCATCGACCCAATAACCTCATGTCTAGGTTGTCTCTCGACCATTTCAACATCAACGATACAATTAACTACTGATCACTAAGTAAAATATAACAAGATCAATAAATATATATGATTTTTTTCATGTGAAAGAACCTCAATTTGATACCCGTGTGACATTATTATTGAATCAAATAAAAAAATATTTTAATTTTGGTATACACGTGTGTGTGTATATATATATATATATATATCAAGTAATTATTTCTTTTAACTAATTATTCTTTACCTCTTTCTGTCATTTTATCTTGCATTTAATTTTTTTATGAGTATTATTTACAATTTATGTTAGTTTTTTTGTCATTGATTTTATGTATGTAGTAGAACTAATTAAAAGAACATATTTTTATAAAAAGTTTAAGAAATCTTTAATTGAACATTATAAAAAAATCAATTATAAAATTAGATTATATCTTTTTTTTATGCACACATATTGAATCTCCTTAGGATTCTTAATTTAAAATAATTTTAGTTTAACGATTTACAATTCTAAATTGAGGTATATTCTTTTCAATTAGTAATGACTTTCTAACATTTTGTAGCACCCCGCACGTGAGACACCACATCCTCCGTACTAAGGCCCGACCCGAGTAACGAAATGGAGAATCCGTACCCGGATCAAATCGTAGTAAACGGGAGACAAATAAAAGAATCCCCTAAACTAGGCGGAACGTAGGCCCTGTCAAATTAAAAAAAAAAACAATCACAACGGAAGACTAAAATCAAACACATGTATTGGCCATGGGCCTGCAGAAATTAAACACTCGAACCACAAGCAAACTTGGGCTCATCAGGCCTCTTTTAAAAGCATACACAAGCCCGGCAAAGACAGTTCAAATAACAAATGCAAATGTATTCAAATACATAAGAATCCAAATACATATCTTACAAATCTAATTCAAAATAAAACAAATGCAAATGCAGAGACTCTTTAACTCAGTCCGACCGACTCAACTCCGCCTGGCTTCAAACTCCACGCGAAACCTGCACGCTAAAAAGTTGGGGAGGGAGAGGGGTCAGTCTTACAACTCGACTGAGTGAGGGACTATCCACACACGCTATATATATATAGGAGCAAAGCATATTTCAAGCACATGCATGGTTCATGAACTCGGGGATAGTTTTTACACGCCAAAGATTTGCTCGTGATACGTATATATAGGCATTCAAATCAAAACAAAACAAATTAAAGTTCAACGGATTCAAGAACACAAATCAAAAGGATTCAAATCAAATCTTACCAAGTCATATTAATTCAAGTTGGATTCAAATCACATTCAAACGTACGTACTCAAAAGATTCATATTTTATCTTACTTAGAAATCTATCCCCGTTTTATAACCTTTAACAAATCATACATACATAACTCGGCGGGTACGAGTAGATAAATCCCATCCTAGGCTCCTCAGAACAAACATACAAATCATGCAAATCATACAAAACATATCATACGTCCTTCTCCGGTGATGGAAGGGTTGCGCGACCCTAACCATCCAAATCAGACGAGGGGAGCGCGCACGCTCAAACCCTCAGGTTCCCATTGCCCAACCACACCTCCTGTTGGGCTCCGGGTTATTCTTTTACAAATACAGATGGAAGTGTGCACAGGGGTCATAACTGGCGACCCCGATGGTCGTCCCGGGTCCCCCTTACCCACACCTCCTGGGCCCCAAAACAGATTCAGAAACAGAGGATTCAAATAGAAACAAACCTAACCCACTACGATTCAGAAACGGAAACAAAATCGAATCACACAAAGGAACGTACCTTCACCTTGCTACAACTACGCTTTATATACCTCTCCGTGTCAAATCCATAACCAAATCCGATGCTTGTATCTCCCGGCTCATAAGAGGCACACGGTTTGAAGCGTAGTTGAGCGACACCAAACATAACCAAATTAAACCAAATCAAAGCATTTACACAAGGAAGGCTGTAGTTCGCATACAAGGCAAACGGGCGCATATAGTAGGGTTTAACTATAACCTAACCTCACCTGGTACCAAACGGAGCCAAAGACAAAGCAAACGTTCACTCCGGAACCTACAAGACCCACTTGACACCACACAGGGGGCACCTGAACCAAACTGTAAACAAATAACTACTCCAACTCAAGGATGGACCACAAAGACATACGACAATGCTCATGAATGCACAAAATAAGATATAAAACATATACATTGGCAAAACCAATGATTCATATTCATAAACCATCTTTCATATGAAGTTCACACATTACAAGGCCAAATAAATCATATTCTTATCCAATTATCCCAAGAAATCAAGTCACAACTTACAATAATTCCCAAGAGATGCAATTAGTCAAAGAAACATGTAATGAATCTCATTCAAGTCATGGAATCCATAAATGAAGGATAACGAAACTAATCAACCATACAAAGTCTCATACAACTCATAAAATGATTAATCAATTCTCATTTATACTAATAATTCATTTCTTATTTACAAGAGTTGTCAATTAATCATTTAAAGTTTCATTTACTTCATATATCGCATAATAAACTCATATTCAATTAAACAACTAAACTTTAAATTACAAAAGTTCCAAGTTCAATCATTCATAGCATATTAATTCATTTTACGTGTCAAGATTCGCATAACCAATTATCAATTAGCAAGGTTCAATTAATTCAAGTTATACAATTTCATATTACTAAAAAATTACACTAACACCCCCTTAAAGTTAGACAAATAGCTCAAATTCGACATATCGATATTCAAATCACAAATCAAGACATCAACTCATTTCAAAATTCATTCAACGCAAGATTAAATCAACAAATTTGAGTAAAGAACAATTATTATACATTAAATGATTAAATCAAGTAATTCTCAAATACACAAAATAATTCGTAACAAATAAACCGAGCATCCAATTAACGAACAAGAAATGGCATTGAACTCACCACGACTAGGCGGACAAGCTGTCCGAGAGCCGCCGAAACGCAGCCGCCGAAGCTGCCGGAAAAGCCGTCGGCCGCCGGTGAAACGTACCGAAAAAATCCCGTAAATTCGCCCAAGTAAGTAGACGTTACTCCCGTTCCAAATCCTCGATCAATTTCTGAAATTTCAAATCCAACAATACGAAAACCCCGAAACTTCAAATTGAAATTACTTCCAAACCAGTGAACAAAAATTAAATCCGTAAAAAGCATCTTCTTACCGTGACGAGCTCTTCGAAACCCCTATGGTGATCGCCGAAAACTGCCGCCATTAAGAACAGCCACCGCGCCAGTTTCCTTCGCCTAAAAACATCATCTTCGGCCATTTTTACACCAAATCGACACCGAAAATGGAACCAGCAGGTCGAAAAATGGTAGGAACTGTCTTCACCCGTCGGAAAAGCTCGCTAGAAGCCTCCAAACGCGGCGGCTACAAAACCACGCGCCACCACCGTGAGGCATCCAACCACTGCGCCCCCAGCCTAGATCAACGCGCCTCCTTCAGATGATTCAGATCCACCCCTCGCTGCTGCGAAACACCATTGGAAAGGCCCTCAAAAGTTCCGGCAAAGATCCGCCACCAAGGCGCTCTCGGTTACTTGAGTTTCAGGAGGCGCGTGTGCCGCCGTGCCACCTCGATGGCCGCGCCACTGACGTCTATAGTTGCGCCGGCGAGTCTTCTTCTAAGTTCTAGTGCGCGTGCCCTAAGAAGGTGGCCGGAATCCGCCGTGGAGTGCCGGAAAGTGATGGAGGTCCGACACCCTCCATTGCTGCTACTGAAAATCGACAATATCTTCACCACCGATCGCCGTACTAGCTGAGATCTTGGTACCCTCGCGATCCTCTCGTTGAGACATTCAAGATAGACTACTCATTTGTTGAATTCTGTCGAGAAACGATTGAGTTACGGGCTCGTAACCGAAGCCCCAAACATCACCCGTGGGAGAGAGAGTGGGAGAGGAGAGAGAGAGAGAGAGAAAAAAGGGTTATGACCGGTCCAAGATGATCTCGTATATTTAACCCGAACCCCGACTTGTCGAAAATACGTAAAATAAAACCCGAGGACAATAAAATAAACTTACAATTCCGAATAAATTTTACAAATTAAACGAGAAAGAATTTACCAATTAGTGTTTAATCAAATTTAATTTTAGAAAACCTTTCGTACAATTAACGACATCTTATAATAATTAGTTGACAAATAATTTACGGATAATTTGAATAAATTCAAATTAAACAAGTTGAATAAAGTAAAGTATTAAAAATCAATTTTAGAAGTTATTACATGAAATAAACTTGAATTAGATTAAGCGGTTGAGGTTTAGTACGTAATTATTTAAATTAACTATTTCTCTTAATTAATCCGATTAATTAACATATCAAATTAAATTCACATTTAATCATATAAGTCACGTAATTCTTAAATTAAACATTCAAGGGGAAAGGCTTACCTATAATCATCGTCGAGACGTACTTCGAAGATTCGGGACGTCACACATTTGATCACGTTTTATCTATTATATTATATTATTTTTAATATCTCATTTGACTATTTAAGTGTGTATTTCTCTTTCTTTTTTTTCAAGTTTCTTTATTTATAAAATATATTTTTTTCTACACTCTTGTACAATTAAATGACATCATTTTTATTTATTAATATGTACAAACAAATTTTAATTATAAAAATATATATTTGGAAACACAACGAATATTTATTTTTATATTCTCGATTCTAAACAAAAAATAACATAATAATTTAGTGTTTATTGTACCCTAATTCTTTGTAAAATATTATAGTTAACACTTTTCCGATATATAGAATATGTTCCATTCAAACTTTCTAACAAAATTTAAGTATTATTTATAAGAGCAAATATGCACAAATAACATTTCAAATGTGTTGATATTATACATTAAATCGAAATTCTTGATGAAAGGAACACATGAACATTGATTTTGAAACAAAAATTGACAACCTACGGAAGATGAATTACCGATCAAAGATGAAGCAAGGAGGGAGGAACTTGCAGGCAAATTTCGGAGACTTATAGCGGCCAATAGGGTCGAATGAGATACGAACTTTGTTCATGTTGGAGAGAGGAATAAGATGACAGTGGTCTTGACTCTTTGGTCGCAGTGACAGAGGATAAATCAACAGTCGAAATTCATCTTGAACGGAATATTCCCAGGATATTCCAATGGAATTGTTTAAAATGCATGAGTTAAATGTTATAGTTTACAAAAGTTAGGGGAATGATCACACCGATTTAAGCATAGCACATTAAGGGCCAAAGGATGATGACTATCTAAAATTAGCTCGAATATGATTATAATTAAGAAAATTTATAAACTTAGATTATTAAAATTACATGAGAATTGATTTATTGAAAGTTATATTATGTAACTAATTCATTTTAAAAAATATTTTATTACTTAATTACCAAAATTTAGAAAAATAATTAATTTGTTATTTTTCAATTCCTTAAATATCTTTTATTATAATATTTTAAATTATACACATTAAAATTAAGAAATGGACATCTTATATTATAAGGTTTGAATACAAATTAATTACCATATTAATAACTTACTTAATGACATAAACATACAACATGGCATGTCGAAACTACTCTTTCAGAGACTTTGCATGAGGATCTCAAACATTTAATGTTGAGTTAGAACAAATATCAAGTAGTTAATGTTGTTCCCGACTCCATTTCCCTGGTCGAGCTTGACCGTTGGCTCAGGGAGGTTAGGCAATTGGTAGAGCTATTCTTTAGGAGAGGTTTGACTACTTAAGTTGCGGGAGTTTGTGTTCAACACTTAAAGTTTGGGGTCAAGATTAGGGTGTGCGCCCGAGAAATCTTTGTCACATGGAAGATCTCGTGTAACTCCAGAATGACGCTACGTGGTTCCAGCTAGCACATCAAGATGCGACCTTTTCAAATTCGATGTCGAATATTGTCCACAACATAAAATTTTTCCACCACAATAAATAAACCCTCAAAAAGTCCACTAACAATAGAGAAACTTCAAAAGCTAAAGCACCACATGAAATAAAAATTAAATGAATTCCTTAAATCAATTATAACATTCAAATAACCGGCAGTGGTCAGCCTAAGTGGTTAAAGGTTTTCTCTCTCCAGGGGAATGAGTCTTGGTTCGAATCTCTCTGATCAGCTTGGGGAATGTGAGTGTGTTAAAAAATCCTAATATTCAAATAGTTAAATTCAAAGTTAATCTTAATGTTCAAAATAAAATTACATAACCAATCTAAATTATGCATTTTACAATTGAATCAAAATCATAATTATACCGAGAAATTTCTTTTAACCTATATTGATTTGCAATTAACACATAATTACCTCATGCAATATTTGTTATAAATCAGATAATACATTAGTTTATATATAATACATGATTTAATTAATGCAGGCCTATGATTTAATCAATGCACACAAAATTTCGCTCTACTTTTCCATAGTTGAACACATCTATATTTCATTTGTGCGACTGAATATGAAGTGGTGTTGTGTGTTTTAATTTGAGGATAAAATTCAAGAAATTACCCGAAAAAGTACGATGATAGATGGAAAGCCTTGGTATATCGTCAAGAGTATTAAGGGGGAGGACAACATTTATGGTATAAATCTTTAGTATTGGGCTAGCATTAATAAATATTAAAAGAAAATAATTAAAATTTAATTTGATTATAATTATAAAAAGTTAAAAGAGTTTGATTTGGGTGTGCGTGTGTGTAAAAAAAGAAATTAAAAGAGTGTCATTATACTTTAAAGACTTTGAATAAAATTAAAGATGCCCAAAATTTTATGATTTGTTTACGTATTTAATTAATATCTTATTATATAACTTGTCTAATTTATGTAATTATATTATTTTTTTAATTTAATATGTTTATAATTCAAGAAACAATAAATAATATATTGAGTTTAATTATTGATTTTGTGGTTATTGTGCTTCGGCTTGAGATCCTCGGGCCTGGAATTGTGGTGACTTATTTCTTCCAATAGGTTCTTCATGATATTATACTCATTTTAGGTAAATTTATTTTTTTTATAAAATATGCTTTTAAAAATAATAGTTACTATAATTAAACAAACGAAACATGAAATTTGTGTTTGTATCCACAATAGCCAATACTGTCATCCTCATGCTTTTCATCTATAGTAATGTATGGTTCAACAACATTAAATTTTTTTGATAATTTATATCGAGTTATCTAAATAATTAACTAAAAAGAACAGAAACTGATATTGTATATTGTAACTGCGGCAGACATCCCCTAGTCCAATGTTATTATAGTGTACTTAGTCTAGAAATCAATTGAGAAACCTGACCTCGTTTCAAAATAGAGTTCTTTTCTCATCCCTTAATAATGTGGCGAAATGTAAAGTTTTGAATAATCTTGAAAACCAAAATATACAATTATTGTAATAGGTAGTTGTTAACAAATTATTGAGAGTCTGCGTGCTTAAGCTACTGTAATGTTGCTAACAAATTATTGAGAGTCTGCGTGCTTAAGCTACTGTAATGTTGCTGCTCGTCTTAGCTTTAAAGATGTCAGCCATAGTGGGGCACTGGGGTGGGCCTGTGGTTTATGGGACTCCATGTTAGTGGGGTGGGTGATTTTGTTGTTTGGGGATTAATGTTCTAAGCTGGGTTGGCTGGATGGGACTACTGATAGGTAGGCTGAAGGTCATTCGGAATTTTGCTGTCTGATGGGCCTTCTGAGCATTAGGCGCTACGATTTGTGTTAGAAATAGTTTCTGAGCTTTCACCATGTTTCGGCCCAGTTATGGATCAAGAGCGCATTTGAGTATTACGTGGGCCCATGTTTGGGTTCCAATTTGTATTTTCATGCATACTGTTTGCTTTAGCTTGATACTTTCGAACATTTGTACATGTTTTGGTGTAATTTTCCCTTTTAAGGGTTATTGAGGGTGGGACCTCAGTTAAAAACCCGGCGGGTCATCTTGGCACATTTTTTGGGAAAAAATGAATTATTAAGGGTATAAACGGATAACAAATATAGTGGATGTGTAGTGTTTGAATCCAAATTGATTTAGCATATTTATTATCCAAATTCGAATTTGTATCCATTATCCTATGAATAATAATAAAAAATATTAATCGTATCCGATTAATATTATTCAAATATCGAATTATCTATAATTGTGAGGAATTCAATTAGTGAATTATCGGATATTCTAATTCGTATCTAAATTCGAAAATGAATTTGTTTATATGTTTTGCTTATATGTTTTAACTAAAAATAGTAGATTAAAATTTCATAACACAATCAAATGTTAAATACATATATATATATATATATGATAAA
>JBBMKE010434399.1:0-10184 GCA_037834125.1 Lippia alba
AGTCATTAGGGCCAAACCACTCTAAATCTTCTTATGCTTAGATTATTTATCTTTGTTATGTTGACTGGTACAAACTAGTGATGTTGATACCACCCCGTGCTCAATTTCTAATAAGTAATTTCACAACTTAGTGATCATGATATTTGGTCTAATCAACCAAGAGAAACTATCCCATGGCAGTGCAAATGATGTACTCTATAGGGGTGTTTCTCAACTTTCACCTGGTTCTTGCTAATTCAAGCTTTGGCACCCGAAAAATACTCTAATAATAGGAGGTGGCCATACAAGGAGCAAGAATCTCAAATGAAGACTGGAAGTCATTTGCTGAGAAAAACTTTTGATCGCAACAAGGCAAGTCCTATAACTTTTTAATGTTCTTTTATTCTGTTACTTGTGCATTATGTTCCTGTGTTTGTGCCAAATTTATTTGTTATTAATTTTCAAATTTCTTTGTCATTAACTCTCAGTGACAGGGGGAGTCTTATTGCTCTCAAAAGCTTCACACTAATCATCTTGACAGGGGAGCTTCTGGTACATATCACATTGACAGGAAATATCTTTTTGTTATCTTAAAAAAAAGGGGAGATTGTTAGTCCTGGAACCTCACCGAAACAAATTAGGGCTTATATGTTTTGAAGACTGACAATAGAAATGTTATTTTGCACAAATTTCTATAAAAATGCTTGGAATATTTTTATTATCTTAATATTACCGTCGAGCCAATTCTTTTGAAATCTTTATTGTGGGTTTGTGAAGAGGGAAAGTTGGAGACAGTTGGAATCAATCATGAGTTCAAATATTCAAAGTTGCTACCCAACTATCATATTGGTGCTCTATATAAAGAGACTTGGGCTGATCATTTGAACAATAACTCATGCAATAAAGTTTCTACTTCCTCCTGGTACAGTAGTTGTTGGAAGCACATGGAGATGGTATATACTCATAGTATGGATAGGAGTGATTGAGTTGAATTTTGGGACTTGAGTGCAATATTACTAGTACCAAACGCCTTATTGGAGCTTGACCTTTGGTACAGTTGTTACTAGGCGTTCCATTGGGGTTTGACCTTTGGTACCGATACAGGGCGTTCTAGTGTTACTTTGTATTGTATAGACCTTCGTGTCTCTTATCCTTAATGGAGTCTTTCTTCAAAATCCTAAGCTTAAACCTTAGATAGAGGATTAGTTCTCTTGACTAGTATTTTTAGAGTCATTAGAGTTAAATCACTCTAAATTTTCTTGTACTTAAATTCTTTATTTTTGTTGTGCTAACTGGTACAAACCAGTGATATTGATACCACCCCGTCCACGCTCAATTTCTAACTATAACATTATTTTATCCTTTATATTGATTAGTAGTATTTTTATCATAACCTAATTATACTTTACCAAATTAATTATATTTTTAAGTCAACTTGTTATAAAAACTTCAATGTTGGCAATTAATTCTAATTTATTTAATAGACTAGATGAAGTCCATGAGAGTACGAAAGAGAGAAAAAACCAAAATAGAACAGAAAAGAAATATGCAAGTTAAAAAAATTGGGTGGAACGAAATTAGATGAAGGCATCATTCATCTTGATGGAGGGTCCATGGGTTGTTTCCGGCCACTATCTTGTGGTTCGTAAATGGATGCCTAAGTTTCAGGCTTCTAAAGATCGAATTACAACAACAATCACGTGGATTCGGGTTTCGAAAATGTTCATAGAATATTACAACGAAGAAATGATGTATTCTGTAGCATCGACTGTCGGTACGCCGATCAAAATTGATCAAAACACTCATTGGGGTGCTAAAGGAAAATATGCAAGGGCTTGCGTCTAAGTAGACCTCGAGAAACCACTACGCAGTATAGTTGAAGTCGATGGAACCATGTACCCAATCATGTATGAGAATCTACCGGCGATATGTTTCCATTGTGGGCGGGTGGGGCATCGTATCACAACTGCCTAGAGAAGGAAAACCCAGACTAGAAAGTTAATAATGCAGCCATACGCCCACCGGAAAAACCAACTGGACTGGTTTATGACAGTTGGATGATTGCAAACAAAGGCAGACAATCTAGATCCGTCGGCTCAGCAACCAAAACGCAGGCTCTGATGAAGAAAATGACGGTCAACAACAACCGTTATGAGATCTTTGCGGATAAGGAAAATATTGAGACAAACCAGGAGGAATCCACGAAAGATGAGTACGTGATCCGGAAGCGGATATCGTGGAGAAAATCACGCCTGTTACCAAACCCAGAAACGCGGGAAATCCCATTGGCAAAAAAAGAAAACAAACTTCTGGAAGCTTGAACTCTAGGCCGCAAATTGAGCCAGTAACACAAACGCAAGGAAATCAACAGAAGCAAATCATTAGTGCCCACATCCTTTAGTGGATCGAACCAACATGGAAGCCCAAAACCAAGTAAGGACCTATTACAATCCTATAGCTAACTTGGACGAGGACACTGATTTAGATTCAGCCATCGAGGTGAGGGCAGACTTGTGAGGGGGAAAATACCACTGGAAATGTGGAATAGGCACACTACTGAGAGGGAAACGAGTAACGTGTCGGGAATAAGTAATGATTAGAATATCTACAGCTACGACAAGCCTTGAACTAGACCCAGGTGATAGAACGAATGGGGGACGAGTAGACGAGATAGAAGAAGTTCCCGAGTATCTACAGGACAAAGACCACACCAGTATGCCTGGAGTAAACACAGAACTCTAGTGTTGAAGGTTGTGGGTACGTTCCTCATTCATAACTGATTATGAAGATAATAACCTGGAATTGCCAAGGCGCTGGTAATAAGAGATTTAGGTGCCACCTCATGGAATTGAAGAAAGATCACAAACCGGATATTTTATTTCTCCTTGAAACCTAAGTCTTGTTAGAAAGAGTAAAAGTTATTTCTACTCAGCTGGGTTTTGATCACGTGTTTCGTACCCTTGCGGGCGGTAGAGAAGGAGGGATTTGGATGTTGTGGAATGAGGGAAACTTTGACGTAGAAATTGTGTGATCGTCGACACAAGCTGTAGACGCTATTATCACGCCAAGCATGGGGCAAAGTTGGTTGTGTAGTGGTATCTATGCAAGTCCAAATCAAAGGAAAAGAGATGAGTTATGGAATCTTCTAATGGAGTTTGATAGAACACATAACCTGCTATGGTTACTAGCCGGGGACTTCAATGAAATCTTATATCTGAGCGAGAAGTGCGGAGGTAGGGAAGCGAGCTGGAGTAGGTGTAACAAGTTCAAAGAACACCTAGACAATTGCAATCTGATGGACCTGGGTTCTACTGGCCTGAAATTCACGTGGACAGGCACGATGAGTGGAGGGTGGATAGTTCGAGAGCGGCTTGAACAAGCAGTAGCTAACATGGAGTGGACGTTGGCATTCCCTAATCACTGGGTTCGGAACCTCCCCCACAACCACTCGAATCACTATTCGATTATGGTTAACACAAGCATTGAAGATGAACCTACGAGAAATAAGATTTTTTGTTTTGAAATTTCTTGGGACATGAACCCCGAATGCAAAGCACTCATCAATAGATAATGGTTGGAGGATACAGGGGTCAAACTGAACCTTGAAAGTCTCCCACCAATTTTATAGACTTTGAATAAGGAAGTCTTTGGCAACATCTTTGGGCGCAAGAAAAAACTGATGGATCGCATCGAATGAACCAAGAATTCCCAGTTCTCGGCTTCACGAACATCTGCGGGTGGTCAAGGAAAGAGAGTTAATTGAAGAATACAATCTCACTCTCAGACAAGAGGAGGCATTGTGTTTCCAAAGATCATGTATTGACTGGCTTAAGTTGGGAGATGAGAACACAAAGTTTATCCACATGTCAACGATTTGTCGGCGGAAAAGCAGTAGAATTGAATCCTTGAAGGTTGATGGGGTTTGGACAGGAGATAAAAATTAGTTGCAAGAACATATCTTCAGTTTTTTCTCCAAGCTTTTTACAGCTGAGACCAACACAACTAGAAACATGTTGCCTCGTAGCTGCTTCCAGAGGCAACTTCTCGTTGCTGCTATTGATAGCACTTCTCGCACGCCTTATAAAGAGAAAATCGGTAGAGTGCTGGGAATGATGAATTTGTACAAGGCTTCGGGTCCAGACGGGTTCCCGGGCTTACTATTATTAGAAATACTGGGACAAAGTGGGAAATTCTATTAGTGAGTTGATGGCAGAATGTTTTGAAAAGAGTGTGGTTTTTGAAGAGATGGGGAAGACACATATCTGTCTAATTCCCAAAACAGCAAATCCTCAAAATGCGGGCGAGTTTCGGCATATAGTTCTCTGCAACGTCCTCCTCAAATTGTTAACTAAATCATTGGTTCTACATATTAAACCGTTCATATCCGATGTGATCAGCCCGTATCAGAGTAGCTTTATCCCGGGGAGAAGCACACAGGATAATATTCTGGTTCTCCACGAAGTTTTGCATTCACTGCATAAATCTCAAAGTAGTAGTGGCAGCATGGTTTTCAAAATCGATCTTGAAAAAGCCTACTATAAGGTCGATTGGATTTACCTGGAGGAAACTCTAGCTTTCTTTGGTTTTCCAAAAAAAGTAACTAATAATGAGTAACGTCAAATGCGTTCAACCCAGTATCTTGTGGAACGGTGAACCAACAGCTAATATTGTCCCAACGTGTGAGATTAGGCAAGGGGATCCCATATCACCTTACTTGTGCGTTCTTTGCATGGAGCGGCCGTCATACTTGATTGAAGAGGCTGTGCAAGCCATAATTTGGGAGCCCATCTCTATTTGTCGAGGGGGACCTAAAATATCACATTTACTCTTCGCTGATGACCTTATATTGGCGGCACGGGTAAGTCAGAGATCTGCCAAGGTAATCAAAGATACTATTGATCGCTTTTGTGCAGCTTCCAGCCTCAAAGTTAATTTCGGGAAATCCAAAGTTGTATTTGGCAAGAATGCTCCCACTGTTTCCAGGCAAATGGTAAGGAGTATGGTCGTTATTGATGAAGCAACGAACCTGGGGAAGTAACTTGGAGTAAAGATGGGTTACGGACGTAATAAAAGGGAGTTGTTTTCCCACATTATCGAAAGAATGGAGAAAAAGCTCTCGAGTTGGAAGGCGAGAACACTCAGTTTAGCGGGACACATGACCCTAATACAATCGGTTACAACATCGGTTCCAGTTTATCATATGCAAGCCAATTGGCTGCCAAGGTATGACTGTGATCGTTTGGATCAACTCAATAGAGCTTTTCTGTGGTCATCTGATGTAACTAAGAGGAAGAAACATTTGGTGGGTTGGCATAAGGTGACTAACAGCAAACAACTTGGTGGATTGGGGCTGCGCGAAGCTCGGAAGACAAATATAGCTCTTTTGGCTAAGGTGGGTTGAAAATTGGCCACTAGAGGAGAAACCATCTGGAGCAAAATATTTGATGCTAAATATCTGAGTGGTGGTGACATTAAGGATCATATATCGAAATCAGATGCTTCAAGGGCCTGGAAAGGCATTGTCCGAAGTATGGAAACCGTGACACCCAATTTCATGTGAAGAATTGGAGATGGTAAGACCGTGTCGGTTTGGAATATCATTTGATGTGGCCACACAAAGAGTTGAGAGAGAGCGAACACACACGTACACCCTGATGAAGAAACTTTGAGGGTGGAAAGTCTTATGGGAGCGAATGGTGGTTTGTGTTTGGATCATCTGAAATCCGTGATCCCGAAGGAGATACAGCGGGAAATTTATACGGTACCGCTACCGCATAACAGAAATCAGGATGATAAGTTGATTTGGAAGGGGACATCTACCGGGAAGTTCACATGTAAGTCAGCTTGTGAATTGCAAAGGAAAGCTGATGGCATGGATAGAGATTGGTCTTGGATATGGAGATTAAAAGTACCGAATAAATTAAAGACCTTCACCTGGCTCATAGAACACGAGAGCCTCGTGACAAAGCACTGAGATACAATAGAGCCATGAGTATTTCGGCTCAATACAGCTGCTGCAGTAACGTTCGCGAGGATGGGGATCACGTCCTCCGGGGGTGCTATTCGGCCAAGAAAGTATGGGACAGAATCCTTCATGAAAACGATCTGCCCAGATTCTATAGCAGGTCAGCGGAAGACTAGATCATGGTGAATTTGGATACCAAACTGAGAACCAAATATCATATTGGCTGCTCTTGGGAAAACATATTTCTGGCTACTGCCTGGCACATCTGGAAAGCGAGAAATCTGGAAATATTCCAGGGGAAGAAAGAACCGGTAACAGAAATAGTAAGAAAATCCATCATGCTAGCTAGGGACATTGACCAAATCATGATGAAGTTGGGACAAACCAGAGCTTTGAAAGCAATCAAGAAGTGGAGTAAACCTTCGACGGGTTGGGTGAAGCTGAATACGGATCGAAGCATTGTCAAAGAAAATAAAATGGTGGCGGCCGGGGGTTTAATTAGAGATGAAGATGGAAGGTGGTTAAATGGGTTCTCAATCAAACTTCCAAAAAGTCCAATTGTACTTGCTGAACTTTTAGGTCTGAGGGAAGGCTTGAAGATGGCTTGGGAATTTTGATTTCCCAAGATCATGGTGGAATGTGAATCGGAGGAGGTGATTAAACTTGTGCAAGAGGGAGATGCCGATTGGCATTGGCAGGGTGGTGAGTGATTGTCGTATGCATTTGCAGAAGCCCTGGGAAGCTAATCTTCGACATGTTTCCTACATTGGAAATGGAAAAATAGATAAACTTGCTAAGTTAGGTCATAGGATTAAAGACAGATGTGTGATTTGGAAAGAGGAACCGCCTGACCTTGAGGGGTTCGATGAGATGACTTCCAGCCGTTAGTTTTGCTTGGTTCTGCTTTCGACCAAAAACAATATATTTGATGGTAGGATCTTGGAAAGTTTTTACACAATCACTAACACTAATAATAATTATTGTGGAATACGAAATTTACCGTCAATATATTATTATATCTATTTTTATCTTTTTTATTTTAAGTCAATATGAAGCTGCAGCAGAGGTGAGAGGTGTTTTTGGTTTCAAGCAGGAGAAACTTCCATTCATATACCTGGGTGCACCTCTATATCGAGGCAGAAAGAAAGTGGCCTTATACGATGAGCTAATTGGCAGAATTAGGAATCGTATAAATGGTTGGGGATGCGTCTTTCTCTCGCATGGAGGAAGACTCCAACTCATTAAATCCATCCTTATGGCGATGCCATCCCAGCTTTTCCAGATTATAGAACCACCCAACTCGGTTATTCACAGGATAGAAATCATGATAAATAGATTCTTTTGGGGATCGAGATACGGAAGTCGAAAGTTCCATTAGGCTAGCTGGAAAAAAATCTCACTTCCGGTAGAGGAGGGAGGAATCGGGGTGAGAAATCTAGAGGACTTGGTTAAGGCATATACGTTCAAACTTTGGTGGAGAATGCGCATGAGCGACTCATTAAGGGCGTTATATATGCGGAGCAAGTACTGGAATGTTGGCCACCCAAAATATGCCACTGTAAATAACCATCATTCACATATATGGCAAAGGTTATGTAAGATTCGAGTTTCAGCAGAGAATGGGATGTTCTAGATTATCGAACAAGGAAACATGGATTTTTGGGAAGATAGATGGCTTAGAAATTAGCCACTTTCGACAGGCTTGATTGGTCCAGTTCAAAGGATGAAGGTCAGAGATTTTATCAATAATGGTGAATGGGATAGAGATAGGCTGTTGCAAGTGTTAGAAGAGGATAAGGTGAACGAGATTTGTGACGTTCCAATACAAAGTGAACACAAAGACATTGGAACCTGGATGTATAGCAAGGACGGTAAATTCACGTTTAGATCTACATAGGAGAGAGTAAGATGCGCCAATACACCTTTGAACCTATTCAGGACGATATGGTCGATTAATTTAATGCCCACTATAATGATTTTCATTTGGAGGTTGTTACATGATTGGGTTCCCCGTTGACGAAAGGTTGCACAGAAAAGGGTTTATCTTCCCCTCAAAATGCGTTTGCTGCAATGAAGAGGAAACAATAAGCCACTTATTCATCAATAACAGCAAAGTAAAAGAAATATGGAAGTTCTTTAACACTTTGTTTAATGTGCAGGTGCCAGAAATAAATTCAATCAAAGTGGTGTTCCAAGCCTGGCTCCGATCATCCCCGTTCAGCACCAGAAAACACATCAGAGTGGTGATCCCGGCACTAATATTCTGGTACGTTTGGACAGAGCGCAATAGAAGGAAATACTAAGGTAAAAGCTTCACTGGTTTTAACATAAAAAGGCAGGTAATTCTCCATCTTTATCAGCTGCAACGTATATAAAGGATTAATCATAAATGGTGGAAAGATGATAACTCCATAGCGTTACAGCTAGGAATAACCTTGGAACCTGTAAGTGCGACAATACCGAAAGTAGTACAGTGGCAAAAACCTCCTTCAAACTATTTGAAACTTAACACTTATGGGTCTTCTTTTGGCAATCCAGGACAGGCAGGTGTCGGGGCGGTCATCCGTGATCACAAAGGAAGAGTTTTAAGTGCTTATTTTGCAGGTATTGGAATAGCGACGAATATGGTAGCAGAACTATCGGCTCTCGTTCAAGGAATAAATATGGCTATCAATCTTGGAGCTGATGCTGTGTGGGCAGAACTTGATGCAAAAGTTATCATTGATATGGTACGACGAGGTACCGCGGGAGACTGGAGGATGCAGAACTTACTTACACAATATCGGGAGGTAACAAAGAATATCATGGTGAAGTTAAGCCATATTTATAGGGAAGGCAACATGGTAGTTGATTATTTGGTGAAGGAAGGTGCATCAAAACAAATACAATGATCTTATCCGGAAACTGATCTAGCCAAACAACTTCGTGGAATGATCATTATGGACAAATGGGGCATGTCAAACATAAGGTTTAAATGATGATAAACACGAAGGGCACTGCACTGCCGCAGCTCACTCAGGCAGGTAACTTGTGTTTATATCCTTGTTATGGTTATTCCATTACGAGATTCAATTGTTTGGATGAAAATACAGCCCATTTAAATAGTAAAAAAGATACCACTGACCCCTTAGGGGTGAGAAAGGCTACTTTGGTTATGCAGGTTATATGTCTCACAATGGAGTGTGGAGAATGGAACAAGGTGTCTAATTTCCCCTCGGGGATAGATTGTAACTTGGTAATTGACGGATATATCTCTTACGCCAATGTACATCTCATTATCAATCATAAAAATCCCAAGGACGCCGGGACGTTTGTTGAGGTCAATCATTGCCAGATATTTTCCACACCGGAGAATATCGTAGTCCAGGACCCTGGGCGCCTTCTGAGGCCAATGATTGCCCCGTTAATAGTCGCGTGTATCAGGGATCATAGGAAGTTTGCGGCTAGTTATGTTCACTCTGATCTTCTCAGACAACTACGTATTGATTATATTAATGCCCATATGTGCCCCATATATTGTCAGAATTGTGGTGGGCACTTGTCGCTTAATAGTATTTTGGACAAATGGATGTACTCTCATTATTCCTTTACTTGGATTGGCTATAATAAATGAGGTGGGTCCTCATTAAAAACCCGCGGTCGCTCTGGCCGGTTCCTCCAAAAAAAAAGTCTGAGAGTTGGAGAAAATCAAGTTCGTAGACTTTGAAGAAAGTGTTGGAGAAAATAGTTACAGAAACCAAGAGTTGAATTTCTTCATTGTTAATAGTTACAATGAAATCAAGTTTGATTTCTTCATTGTTTTGAGTTGGATTTTTTCATTGTTTCGAACTCCAACTTGAGGGGGGAGTATTAGAATAATTAACTAATATTTGATTTTATCTCTTTATTAACTGTTTTATTCTAATCTTGTATAGATAACTTCCACCGTAAATAAGTTATCTACATGTGTAATGTGTATATTATGTTTCATTGAGAATACAGAATATTGAAAATATATAGATTACATGTTGTATTATCTTTCATCTTTTCTCTGCATATCCATTAAAGAATTAATGATATCCATTAATTTCTAAGAATATGTCCTTCTCATATTATCTATATATATTATAAAAGTGCGAGTTGGGGTTTTTTATTTCTTGAAACTTTGAGATCGGCAAAAATATCCTTATAATAAATATATTAATAATTTTTATAAGGGATAATTATGTAAATTCATGTTATAAATTATTAACATAAAAAT
>JBBMKE010434420.1:0-10183 GCA_037834125.1 Lippia alba
ATATTTCAAGTAATTCAAGTAAGAATTAATGAGAAAAGAGGTTAAATAAATAATAAATCATGTAATTAATAATTTAATTTGCGCACATAATGCGTACCTGTTTGTCCGGCGGATCGGGGTGTCACACTAAGCATACAATACATTAGGATCAAGATCGGGGTGGGAAAGACCAAATGAAAGCGAAATAAATCATGAAAAACTCAGACCGTGACCACAGACAGGGGTTACGACCGTTATCCCCATCCCTTTTAAAAGTGAGGAACGGCCGTTACCTCCAAATAGCACAAAACAGGCAAACGCCCGTTACAACACCCCTGGGGCTGAAATTTCGATTTTTTGCCCCTAAAACCCCAACATATCAACACCAAACCCTTCCCAGCACATAACCACATGCTAAGGTAAGATAAAAACACAAAATGCAAGAATTTTCATGCCCTAAATCATGCTGGAAACAAACCTATATGTGTGCAAGAAGGGAAGTGAGATGCATTCAAGACCAAAACTCCAAAATTCTCAACAAAGGCAATAATGACAACTTCATGGATTCTCATCTACCAACTAAAAACCAACCATACAAGCATTTATGAAGGTAGTATGAGTAATAAACCTCAATCAAACCAAAGAAAACAACAAGGATACATGCTATGTCAAGAAAGGGGAAGAAATGGAGGTGAATGATGCCTTGGTGAAGAAGATGAATAGTGTCTCTTGGAGGGGAAATGAAATGGCTCGGTTTTGCAGCCCTTTTTCTCTAAGTTTGGAGTATGAAAATGAAATGGAAATGGTTGGGGCTGATATTATAATGAGTTAGGGTCATGTGGGTTCAAGTTTTGCCCAAATTGGTTAAGGAATGAGAGAGATATGGGTCAAATAGCTGGGAAGGGTCATTGTGGCGGGTTTAATGGCATGTATGGGTTCCGGGTGAGTTTTGGATGGTGAAACGAGATAGGAAAAATACAACGAGCACAATTATACAATCATAACACATAAATACATGACATGCCCAAGTTTCACAAAATTCCGAATTCGAATAAAATAGAATAGGCACACGCACGTTAACGCTCAAGCGCAAGTACTTCAATGAACATTCATATCCACAAATTCTCAAGTATTTACAATTATTCAAGTATTCCAAATAAGAGAAATTAAAGAATATACAAATTAATTCACGAAATTGCAATTAGTTCAAGTATTCACATAAGTCCAAGTATTCAAGAAATTCCAAATAATTCGCATTATAGCAATTAAATAAACGAAAGTAAGTAGAAAGTGCATTTATAACTAATTAAATTACGCACGTTGGTAACCACATACGTCATACCTGTATAGCCGAAAAGTCGGGGTGTTACATTTGTCTACCAGCATGTAAGGAAGGCATGACAGGGCTTCCTTAGCCTTAAGATGAGGCAGCAATCTGTGGACAAATGCACCCGAAATGCTGTCGCAGCAGCCATTATGTGGCGAGAGCGGTGAAACTGAGCTGAACGGTAATTTGTAATTTTACCGAGGAGATATAACCGAGGGTGATGGAGCAGTTTCTGCGACTCTGTTGCATTGATGTTTCCTCATCTCAAGCTCTAATTAATCACAATCCAACCATCAAAGACTGCCTTAAAACACTGGGTTTCTTGAACGAGAGAAGTTTGCTTAGGAGAAGCATATGGTACTGCTGTGCGAATGTGTACTTTAGCCGGTATATTCCACAAGTCAAAATGTACCAATATAACAAAAAATAAAAATTGGAAAATTTTCACTTATGATATTTAAATTGTAATTGATACCGAGACTAAATAATGTGGGGAAATTACAATTTAGCATAATCAATTTACTATTATAAATTTCTTTTTTTAGCGACAAATTTTTAAAATTAGTAATGTACAGCGTATTGTTTTTGAAAAATAATTTTGTTTGTCGGAATTTGTGCATTGGGTCGGGATAGTTTCAATCAAAAACTGTAGTAAGTTATATGATTTTTTGGGAAAATGAAGTGTGTTGAAAATGCTGGATTAGTTGAGTTAGTGCATTAAATTTACTATTTACCCAAAACATGTGAAAATGTGATTAAAGAAGCAATGTGCTCGTTATGATCTTATTATATTCCCGCAACTACATGGGATCTCAAAATTGTATGAAGACATGAAGTCAGCATAAAGTATACGTAAATTCGTTTAATCCTTTATCTTTTTCAATTCGTCGAATTTAATAACTTGACACTGGTGGAGGTATATTATCATATTTAATCGGCCGATTGGTTTTTGTTTATGAAAATACTAGTATTTATCCTGTGCAATTCAAATTGAAAACGCAGGCTAATAGAATTTTCAATGAATGGAGTATAAAACTTTAAAAAGCCTAAATTTGTGAATTTGAAAATGACAACTCAATAAGAGTCAATCTGTAGAAATAATCCATTGGTTCTTGTTTATGAAAATATATAAATTAATTAAATGATTTAGTATATAATTCTAGACTTGTTTACTTGTGTTTGGGTATTTCTAATTATCTGGTTCCCATTAGTTTGTTTCAATGGCCTGAATGAAATCTTTTTATTTTAAAATATTATTAATAATCTTTGGGTCTTTTGAATTTTAAGAAGCCATTAATAATGTTCTGGGTAATAACGTGAACTAGTAATATATATATATATATTATAATTATCTAATACATTTAAAACGTCTTCATAAGATTTTTTAGTTGGACCAAATTAAATGGACGGTTGACCACAAAAGTAAGAAAACGTCTTCATAAGACATGAATTTGAAAACATAGTATGGGTTCTCTGAACATAAAACCTCTTAGAAATTTTATGAATATGCATCTTAAATTGATGGGTATGCAAAGAAAAGAAGTGAGAGAATACGTAATCTGTGTATTCTTAATATTTTGTATTCTCAATGATGTGTAAGTGTTAGAATATATAATTAATATTTAATTTTGTTTTTATTTAATATTTAGTTTTATTTAATTTGTAATTATATTTTATTCTTATATAGAATAACTTTCATTATAGATAGTTTATGTATATGAACGTAGTTTGTATCTTAGGAATTATTGAGAACTAGTAACTGTGCACACTCACTGCGTGTGCAAGTAAGATAATAATAATTATTTAAATATATATTAAGTGAATTCCTTATGTTAATATTTATTTAATAATTATCTTTAGTATAATTATAATTTATGATAAATAAATGAATAAAAATATAATAAAATAATATCACATTAGTATAAAAAGATAGTTAAATAAAAATTTAAAAATACGGCTGAAAAGATAAAAAATTAGAATGAGCTTAGAAAAAAAGAGAGTAAAGAGATAAATTAAAAAGGTGAGAGTGGTGGAAAAAAACAAATAAAAAGAAAAGAATTTTAGAATGAAGAGAAAATGGTTAATGAAGTAGTGGAAAATAATAAATAAAAAATAAATTATTTTTAAAGTTGAAGAGATCAAATTTAAGTCTCTTGCTTAATAGATAGTATAGATATTGTAGCACCCGGGACGATATGCGTCACATCCCCCGAACCGAGTATTCAATTCACATATGAAATGGTCAATCTATACATGAATCAAACACAAGGCGAACGGGTGACAAATAAAAGAACCTTAGCTAAGCGGGACTAACCTTTAAACTAACAATTACCAATGCAATGACAGAGTAGTATGCGCCGACGCAATAAATATCAAATCACATCATGAGCTCATAGGCTCCAAAATAAGCAATGGCCGGCAAGGTCTAAGTAAACAAGCCTTGGTCACAGGCCTACAATAGAGGGTATTATACAAAATATGATCAAGTATCAAAATATAAATATGCTCTAGCTAGAAAACCAAAATAAAGACTCTCAAGTCCATGAGGGTCCAAACCTTCTCCCGCTGCCCATTCATTATTTCTATTTCGCCATAATGCCCATACTAACGTCGCGAGCCTATCGTCTTCTTCCCGAGAGACTGACGCTAGCACAGTTCTATTCCATTCTTCCCCACTTCCACACCAATTCCCAATAATGTTCCAAGGTAAGTTATGTTGGGAAAAAAGCAAAAAATACGTGCACCGAAATTTAAATTTTTTTTCCAAAAAGCAAGATTGGACTTTCAATTTCTATTACCAACTTAAGGATTTATCAACTTACAAGAATCGACGCTTTCTTGACACGTTTTGAGCCGCACTCAAACGCGCTTCATGCGGTAATGGCAACCTCGTCGAAAGATTCTTTCTACTTTAGATTCCACGATTGGTCTCCTCTAGAGTAATAATCCACACCAGTCCTAGCTCAAATCATGTGAGTGAGCACGCTAATACTATGACATGTGTAAAGAAAGAAACACAAAACGAGAAGAAAGAGAGCAAGAGAATTATCCCATCATGAAGCCATCATGTCGTTTGGGCGTGATCCCTCTATCGCACATTGTAAAAAATTACGCCCCATAGCCCTATATATAGGCTAGGGTTCGAACCCCCTTAGTCTAGTTGGAATCAGATTCCAACTTTGATTTTTCTTCTATTTTCTTTTCCTTCAAGTAATAGGAATCTTATTTAAAATAAGATATTTATTTCTTCTAGAAAAAGAGCTCCTAATTAGAATATTAATTATTCTAATAATAATTAGTATCTTATTCCAATAACATTTATTCTAATTATATTAGAATTAATATTTACTAGAACAATAAATAGAAGATATTTACTATTTATTTATTGTAATCAAATTAGAACAACTAAATAATTAAATACTTAAAATTAATTCTCCTAATTAATTTCATGAAGGATTTTAGAATTAATTCTGTAATTAATCATAACGAGCTAAAATTAATTCTCTAATTAATTTTATTTAGCTTTATAATTAATTCTCTTAATTAATTATATTAGAGATTTATAATTAATTATCTTAATTAATTATTTTTGGAATTTATAATTAATTAATACACGGTCCAATTTTATAATTGGACCACACGCCCAAACTAAAGCTCACGTGTCACACGTGTACTTTTACACGTGTGGTCTCGTTTCGATCAACTATTTGATATTTCTTTCAACACCCTTTAAACATGGCATTTGTGTGTGACCCCCTAGGTTCATTTTCAGTTAACAATGAGCCTAATTAATTAATACCATTATTAATTAATTAAGTCATAGATCACAAGACCATAGTCTATCAACAGATGTGTAACACCTATTCGAATAATGAATATATATTCTAAAGAATCTTTCAGTCAATGACAACTGTGAGGTACGATCCTCCTACCAACCCATCTCTCGATTAAGATCTAGGGCATGAGAATAATGAGAGCCCCACTAATCACGATCATAAAGATAAGTCTGTTTCATATACATTTGATCTCAACCCAAGAAACTTTTTTCTTGATGTCTTGATCCACTACCTCGGCCGATCGATGGTTTTGGATGGCATATGAATGACTTATGCAATGAGAGATCTTCTTGCATTAAAGCAAGTGTAGGTCCTTTGTCGATTCTCATATGCTTCCATGTGCAACTTGTGCGGCCCCAGCATAACCTTTAAATCAGCTGTCTCGGGGGACATTCTTTAAGTCTTATACAAAAGACTACAGAGTTAGCCCACAAAGCATCAATGGAATCTCAAGTCAAAGCATTACTTTACTTACGCCATTGACCTGTGAGATATTTCCTAATCTGGATGTTTCCTCTTCGTCCTTTCCCATTTAAGAATCTTCTCACGCGGGACACCTCAATGTACCCGTTCTAATAACGAGCACCCTCCTATATTGCGTACGCATCAACTATGTACTTTACACCCCATGAAACAAGATGCTCCTTCTTAAGGACGTAATCCCACGAGTAAGTCTCAATCGAGCCTAATCATTACTCCTACTGTTTGTTGGACTCATCGACTTGGAGTGGTTTCTAATCCGGCCTTGAGTTAGGGCTTATTTCATGTGCCATTCACCTAATGACAAAGTCTCTAACAGGCAACAACCTTGTGGATTAGGGAAGTTCTAATGCGTACGTAATGGGAACAAACAAAACATGTATTGGCATATAAAGAAGTGTTTGCCTATGATAATAATCAATCGTATATTATTCAAAGATTGTTTGTAATATTAGGCAAGTCCCAAAACGGATTATAACTAATCGACTTTTTAAGGCACTTCTCCAACAAGTTAGGCATAGCCCAAACCTGTCTTCCCATGCTACAAGATAGAAAAACGTGTTCTAGAGATTCTGGTATTGCCTTGCACCAAGGACAGCTGACTGAATTCTCACTCCACCTTCTCGACAAAGCATCGCCGGACGGCAGAGCCTCCTTGCACAGCCTCCACAGAAACACCTTTATTTTTGGTTCCACCTTTCTTCCCCAAATCATCCTCTAATCACGGTTTTGTGATGCTTCTCCTGAACGTTGAAGCTCCATTAACTCATCCAGAGCAATATTTTAAGCTCTTTTCACCGTGTACCTACTATTCTTACTAAAATATGTTATGGATCCCAATCTATGAAAGAATTTCGCACTAGAGCCTTATCCCAAGTGTTATCCTCGCAAATTAATTGTTTCACATATGTCAGACTCGAGTCTTCATTAGGGTTCAAAAGAGGTTTAAAACTCTTTGTGTGATGCCCCATGTTCTCGATTTCCAGGTACCCCCGCCATGTGTGTGGCTTTCCGAGAGTTAGGATTATTTATTTAATTATGCCATATATGATTTGTGTTGGACACCCCGTCTTTTCGCATGTACAAGTTTGTACCACGTGAGAGTTTATATATTATTTTACATTTAATTTCATTATTCTTGATGCATAACATTCTATATTCTATTCTTAATTTGAATTATTTGATCTTATGTGATAATTTGATTATTTGATGTTCGTGTGATACGTGAATTATGAATTTGAATATTCGAACATGCTATATGAGAATTATATGACTCTTGGACTCATTTGTATGATTTAAATTAAGTTTTTGAATTGGTAGAATTAGTTTGGGCTCAATTGCATTTATTTGGAATTTGTTTGGGCCTTTTTGCAATATTGGTCATTTGAGTCCTTAATCCGTATCTTGAGCTCAGGAACTCGGATTCGATTTTCGTCATCTCCATTGAGTACAAATCAACAATTTGGATTCAATGGGATAAGCTTCATAACTTTTCGACTTCTTTTCGACCCCTAACGACCCGGATTTCGCCCGATGTACCTAAATACGCACCTATGAGCCCACAATAGATTAAACTATTGCTTTGTTGACTTTTCTTTTTCCCTTTATATACCAAAAATCAGTCATCTCTCCCTCATTTCACTCTCAAAACCGATCCACCCCCAAGAGAAGAAGAGAAAGAGAAGCTCCAAGTCTATACCTCCATTGTTGCTTCACCCAAGCTCAAGAAACCCCCTTTTCTTGCAGTCTCTCTTCAAGGTGAGTTAAGATTTGTGAAGTTCTTGTTCTTGTGCTTCTTCCCATGTATGTAGAACTTAGATTCTTGTTGGGGTAGTATGAGTTTGGCTCTTAGGGTGAATAGTAAGGGTTTGGGAGATTTTGTGACTTCTTGCTTATGTATGGTGCTTGATGGTTTCTAATGCATTTATGGAGGTATTTGATGCATATTCTTTGGTTATTTATGATCCTTTAGATTCGAGAAGAATGTGCCATTAATGCTCTTGTTGGATTTGAAGAAGAACCATGAATTCTTGGATATTTGATCAATTAGAATGAAATATGTGTTGTAGTGATTCTTGGCATGAGTGTTGATTGTGGCTTGGTAAAACCCCTTGAAACACTTGGATCCCTTGATCCCCTTCTTTCCTCTTCTTTTTCTTGTATGTTAAGTTAAGACTTGGTTTTGTAAGTCTTGGTGCAAGAAATTGGAGTATTTGGTTCACATATGCACTCATGTATGCTGGTTTGCCTCGTCTGAGTTCTTGTGTTCGTTTTTGCATGAAACCTTTGATGTTTGGACTTGAATTCTTACTTCATGGATGCATTTGATGTCTTGATTTGTTTATGCATGATTATGTGACTATATGATGGTGTTTGGCTTGATTTTGGAGTGTTTTTGCATGTTGAAACCTTGCCTTGGCCAAAAATTTGGGTTTTAAAGCTTGTTTGGCCGTTGGAGATGATCAACGACCCTGGGAACTTTGTGTTGAAGAACCCATATCCGTGGGAATGATGCAGCACAGTAGTGAGCTACTGCATCAGATCCACGGCTGTGGATTTTGAAGGTATGGAGATCCACGGCCGTGGATTTCATGCAGTGGCTCCGACCTTTTTCATTCTTCGTTTTCTCGCTTTCCGTGGTTCGTATGCATCTCTCCCACCCCTATTATGACTCCTAAACTTACCTATCATGTTTTATTATATGTTATCTTGATCATGTTGGATTTTGGTATGATTTTGAATTGATTTGATTAAGATATGATTCAATATGTTTTATATGGTACGTTTATGCACTTCAGACGCATTCATCGCATTCATGAGCATTGTCGAGCATCTAATTGGTTCATATTTGAGTCTAAGTCTCGGGTGTTATATTTATTTATCTCATAGCCTCTTCCGAAAGTTAAGGAGCCCGAGGTTTAGGCTGTCGTTGCTCTTCATTTTCCGATTCCCACTCTTTTGCTTTAAGGTGAAGGTTAGGATTTTCTTATAGTTGAAACCTATGGCCTTTACGTGATTGATTTCCTATCTTGCATGTGGTATTATACTTCTATGGATAAATATGAATGTCTAAGATATGATTATGATCTTATGAATCTCCATTTTCGAATTTATGAAAATTGGTATAAATGTGAGCGTATATGAGCTTTTAGGTTTGAATCCCCATGTATGTTTCCTTTATGATTCTAGCGAGTTGTGCCCTGAAATATGGGAATATGGTATGTTTCTTATGAATCCCCTAGTATGTTTCCTATGATCCCTGTGCACTTTCCATTTGAGGTGTTGACGTGCGGATGTGAAGGCGCGATACCTTGAGCCCTCGGCGAATAAATGGAGAAGGCATATCGTGGGTTACCTACCCCGTATGTGCATGAATCAATATGGGTGAAGAGGGTTTGACTCTCGAACACCACAAAGATGAGGATGGATTTGAGTTATGACTTATGTATTTATGCTTTGAATATGAGAAGTTGAGGATGTCCGTTCTCGCCGGACTTTTGTATCTTTTGTATCAGTGATTATGAAACGAGTTGGGATTTCTTTATGTATGTATGTTATCTTTTGAAATAATTTGGTATGCAAAACCCTAACTTGGTTCATGATCGGCCCATTTGAATACTTGCTATGCTATATACGTGTTTATAGTGGGTGTGCGTTTATCCCATCTCACTCAGTTGAATTGTAGACTGACCCCTTTCCTTCACTCTTTAGTTGCAGGCACTCAAGCTAGAAGGGGAAGTACGTTGTGTTGTGTTGTACTTCTAGTTTAGGTCGAGTTGCATTTCATGTCTCTTTTGATACTTTTGGATATGTATGAATTCTAAGTTTGTATATTTTGGAGAATTATGACTACTTGATGTATCTTTTGGGCTTGTAGCCAATGTATGTAAATTATGCTAGCATTATGGATCCTGTTTATTGCTTCCACACTTTGTTTCCTTTGTTGTTGCACGCTCTGTACAGGTCTTAGCCCCACTTAGCCTAGTGTGCGTGTGTAGGTCTCCATTCGTTTGGACTCGAGCTCATGTATGGACTTCTATTATGTATGTGATTTTGGGTCTAGTTGCGGGGGATGTGGATGACCCACGTTGGGTTTCACATTGTGTGTTTATTTGATATAGTTTGAAATTATGTGACTTAATTAAATCATGCATACATTCTTGGACTAAATTGAAAATTTTAAAATGGCTTAAATGATACAAGGAATAAATTGTGGACTTAATCACATTCAATTGAAAACTAAAAGGCTTACTAGCAGCTAACATTATATCACATATTATACATATATCATATACACTATTCATGCATATCTCTCATTTTCATTTCAAACACAAGAACACACACACACACACTTGTGACGCCCCGACTTTTCAGATTTTTAGGTACGGCGTCACGTGTGAGTTTAATTCAGTAATTATGTGATTTGCATGCTACATGTCAACATGGATTTAATTCTATTAAGTGTGCTTTAGAATTTAATTAACTGTTCTTGAGCTCAATTGCTCAATATTTGCCGAATTAGGATACCTAATTTTAATTAGGGTGTTTTAGCCCTCGTGGC
>JBBMKE010434436.1:0-10180 GCA_037834125.1 Lippia alba
CCCGAATCTACAATCCAATTCGGGAAGTGATTAGCAACTAATGCATGTGCACAAACATATAGTTCAAGGGGGGAATGAGGTGTAGGTGTCTTCTTTGGTTCGGGGCAATCCCGAGCAAAGTGACCCTTCTTCCCACAGTTATAGCACTTCACACGCGCTATGTTCTCTTCTTTAGGTTTTCCTATTGAGGTCACGCCACCCTTTGGTCTGTTAGTCTGAGAAGGACATTTTCCTTTCATAGACTCAGTAGGCGCGACCTTACTAGTAGTTAAGGGGTCCATTACTTCGCGGTCATGAAGGCAGTACTTGATATTCCTATGGCAAATGTCATAGTTCGACCCATCGAGTTTGCCTAAAGTCGCAGATGTCAAGCATTTCGAAGACATGTCTCTAAGGATATAAGAAAAGGACTATTTATTAGGCACATAACTAAATAATTAAATTAACGAGAATTTCCTTCATTCACATTACATGTTCGAAAAATTCGCTAAGCTCATAATCATCACATATAATATGATTCTGGATTTTCAAATAATTTAATTATCAAAAGTCCAAATGAAACAAATTCATAAATTGAACTATTGTTAAACAAATTAACATAATTCGTATTAAATTATCACAAAGATAAATTATGATCAACTAGTGATTTAAAAAATAATAATGTAAAACAAATTTACATAAGAGAACTAATTTAGTAAAACTGATTTACTAACAGAGAATATTACATAAACGAATTATATATAAAACTTATTTGTATATATATTAGTTCTAATGGACTTACTGTTATAAAACACATTTATAATAATTTACTTGGGCTTTATATAAAACTCATTTAAAAAAAAAGGTTGGGCTTAATATATAAAACACATTTATATATTTGTGGGTTTGGACTTATATATAAAACACATTTATATAACAATTCGGTTGGGCTTAATATATAAAACAGATTTATATAAGAATTTATGTGGGCTTTCATATAAACTCATTTATATTTATTATATATATATATGGGCTTTAATGTATAAAGCATATTTATACAATTAGTGGATTCACTTTTATATAAAACGAATAACAAACTAATTTAATTAAAATTATTATATAAACAGATTATATAATTATATAAAACATCAATTAGTTTGATTGGACATACTTTTAATATAAAACACATTTATATAATGAGCTTAAAAATATAAAACTCATTTATAACAATTAAAAATTTGGGCACTAAAACACATTTATATAATGAGCTTAAAAATATAAAACACATTTATAACAATTAACAATTGGGGCACTAAAACACATTTATATGTTTCCTCCAATTGTGAAGCTCAAAACAGGGCCACTAAATAATCTTTAATGTTCCTAAGCCCAATATATATTTAATAAACCCACTTAATTGTAAATAATTCCATGAAGAATTGAATTTACCAAAAGCCCATCAGTTGTTATACTTAACAATATGCAGCCCACATATTATACTTATATTATATTATTAGCCCATTATAAGGAAAGCCCATTATAAACCCTTTAATCAAAGACAAGGCAACCTAATAGCAAAAAGATCAGCCAATCTCCCCCCTCAAGCGTTATGCTCGCCGCCCCCTCCAATTTTCACCCACCAAAAAAAAAAATGGAAAGAACTCCCAGACGCTCCTCGCCTCGCCCAGCACACAGCGCCGTTTTCTCATCTTCGTGTCGGCGGCGACGGTGGTAAGGAGTTGAATCCGCGCCACAAAACGCGGCGGCCGATGTTTAGGGTTTCGTCTTCTTCCTTCATTTTTTTTAAAAAAAATCTCGTGATGGAGTGGTGTTAACGCCGTCGGTACACCACCACAGAGGCGGCATGGCTGGAATCCATCGCTACAGAGGCGGCGGAGGCGGCGGTTTTAGGGTTCCGCCGCTACAGAATCGGCGAGATGTTAGGGCTACCAATGTTAATAGTGAGAATTGTTTCACCGTTTGTGTGGGTCTACCAATGTTAGGGCTAGAAAGAGTAATTTGTCTGCACTCTTTTGTATGTCCCCACATTTAATGTATCTTGCAATCTCACAAACCCATGCATGTATGTATGTTGATGCTTATAATCTCATATTAAACTCATGCATGCCTTCAAAGTAAAATGCCTGATTTAATATTATTATGAATGCCATTTAGCTTATAAATACTACTGGTTTTTTAGGTGAAATTTTTCTCAGATGCATGAAGTCTGACAAGACAATAGCCGTGATAATATAAACTCTAGTATTATTTTATTTATGAGTAGTTCCCCTATGAATAGGGGCGGATTCAGGAATTTTCGGCAGTCGGGGCTAAAAATTCTTGGACCTTTACGTTATATTTAACCATATATGTTTTTCAAACCATCAAACATGAAAACCAAATATCGATGCATAATTACAATATGATGTCAATTTTAAAAAATAATTTATCAGTTAGCACGTTCAATAAACATATAAAGTTTGAATATTTTATAAAAATACAAAAGTTAACATTTAATAAGAACTAGGGGGACGGGAGAGAGGGTAGGGGGTGGAGGGGCCGAAGGGGGGGCTCAAGGCCCCCCTTGGCCTATGTTGGCTCCGCCAGTGCTTATGAAGATCCTTTTTACTTAACTTATTTAAATAGAATAGTGAACATGATTTGTGGAGGTAAAAAAAATCTCAAATGATTGGCTAGCAACTATGTTTTCAAACTCGGACTGGTTCAACGGGTGACCGATAGCTTGTCCCCGCCCTGGTGACCCTCCGAAACCATGGCCTCTTTGGACCAGTTTGACACGGTAAAAATCTGATGAAAACAGGTTAAAAAACCAGCTCCGACCGTTCAACGATTGATTAGCCCGGACCATTCAGCATCCGTTTGGCCCAGATTTTGTTTTTTTATTTTTTTCAAAATTAATGTCTCTGTGTGGGTTCGATCCCTCAACCCCTTTTTGAGATCCCTTTTACTTATTTTATTTAAATAGAATAGTGAACATAATTTTTGGAGGTAAAAAAAAAAATCACATATGATTGGCTAGGAACTATGTTTTGAAACTTGGACCGTTTCAACCGGTGATCAATAGCTTGTTCTGTCCAGGCGACCTCCAAAACCAGTGCCTCTTTGGACTAGTTTGACACGCTTAAATTCGGACGAAAATAGGTTAAAAAACCAGCCCAGACCGTTCAAAGGCCGTTTGGCCCATATTTTATTTTTTATTTTTTTTAAAATTAAATGTCTCAGTGTGAGTTCGATCCCTCAACCCCCTTCTTGAGATCTCTTTTACTTAATTTATTTAAATAGAATAGTGAACATAATTTGTGGAGGCAAAAAAAAATCACAAATGATTGGCTAGGAACTATGTTATGAAACTCGAACCGTTGACCGGTCGAACTAGTAAAATCAGTAACCAATACTATCTTGATAAGGTGGTTTCAATGGTTGAAATTTTTTTTTGAGAAAAGTGCAATGGTAAGATGAGTTAATCAGACCCCCATCCTGCAATCCATTTCATGCGTTAAATCGGTGCCACGTGCAGGCCACTGATTAAACGAGATAGACTGGGGTGGACTTATCTATTGTATCAAACGCATGAATAACTCAAATGAACCCAGGAAAAAATTGGTAATTTGGCCAAACAAGCACTTTCTTATTGTATAAGCAATACTACACTAGAAATAAAATGATGAGCTTCATTAACAATTGGATAAAATCAAAAGTTTTAGATGAAGTTAATTATACTTTAATGGTAAACAGTACTCAGTCGGGTCTGATCGTTTTAGGGTTTGCCTACTTTTATAACGTACACAACACTCTTACACGCACACACTCTCTCTCACAGCTAGCTAACAACAAGAAGAACACCCACTTCACACTACACATACACACACAGTGCACTTCAAACCAACCTTCGAGATTGAATGTGTCATTCGACGAGCTCTCGTCGCTTGGAGTTGGTCTTTCTGCTTCGTCTACGGCCGTAAATGAGTTTCCCAGGTCCGATGGGCTTTCGTCGGTTGAAATTAGTATTTTCGATAGGGGAGTACATGGGTCGCTGGATCCTCGCCGGTTGGAGCTGATATTTCTGATGCGGGCGTACAAGGAGTCACTGATGGAATCGAGGATGAGAATCTTGTTGTTACTCCACTAGCTTCTAATTGTCATGACCTTGAACCAATTGCAAGGTATGAGACTTGTCCCACATCGGTTGTATGGACAATTGGTGTGGGGTTTATAGGCCAAATGAGCTATCTCTCTCCTTCCAGACTAGACTTTGGGATGAGCTCTCCTGTTTGGTCTATACCAATTGATATCCAGAGTGTGACGATGCGAGAAGCATTACGATGAAGCCGTATATGAATGTCTTTCAAATCAATCAACGAATTGAGGAGATGGAGAAACATATTGATTTAATTGTGGTTGGGCAGAAAGAGATGGAATATGGAGAAGCAGATCGATTCAAATGTGGTTGGGTAGGAAGAGATGGAAAGACGAATTAGAGGAGAATTCAGGTTTTGCAAAAGTTTGATGAACTAAGCAAATCATGACCGAAGCAGTGAAACGGATGACTATGGACAGAGTAAGGAGAATACTCACCTAAACTCATATGATTTTCCATATCTGATCCTAGGTCAGGGGACTCAATTCTTCGCCGATATTGGGTATAGGCCTGGAGATAATCCGAATGTGTGGAATAATTGAAATAACACAGATAATGTACCTGCGATGGTGAGTAGGGGAGTTAGAATGGAATTTCACAAGTTCAATGGGAAAAATTCGAGGGTATGGGTGCGCAAATGTAACAAATATTTCATGATGAATCATATGTCTGACTATGAAAAAATTGTGTTATCTTCTATGCACGTGGAGGACAGAGCTGAGTTTTGGTATAATAATTATGTTGAGGGCAAGAAGAATATGTTATGGAATCAGTTTGTGGAATTGTTGATGGAGAAATTATCGCTGACTAGCAATGAGAACTTTGTAGGAGAATTTAACAAGCTTAGATAGAACACTACAGTGGAAGATTATGAAGTGTGTTTTGAGGAATTGAAGTCATTTATGGTGAGGGAGAACAAATCCTTGTCTGAGCAATACTTTGTACAAAATTATTTGAGTGGACCAAAGGAGGAAATCAAGCAAATGGTGTGTATGCTAGGGAAATTACCCTAGCTCAGGCTATACTTATTGGAAAAAGGCAAGAGGTTCTCTGGGAGCTATTCAGAAGTAGAATAAGAGCAGTTATAAAGTTGTAGATTAAAATTCAGTACCTTCTAATTCAGTAAAGTACCTATGATGACAAATAAAATAGAAGGTAAAACAGGTGAAAAATACCTCTTTATCAAGAAGCTTTCCAAGGAAGGGATGGATAATAGAAGGAGAAGGGGGCTGTATTACAATTGTGATGAACCCTATACATTTGGCGATAAGGGAGAATGCCAAGACGAACAGGAATCTGGATAAACTTTCCAAATTTTGTTTAGTGCTGTGACTAACTCGATGGCTTCAAATAATATCCAGTGGGCGGGAATGTGTAAGGGGTAACTTATCAGCATATTAATAGACCCGGGAAGCACCCATAATTTTTTAAATGTTGCAACCGCTAGAAGGTTGGGATGCACAGAAACATAGATAAATAAATTATTGGTGATGGCTGCCGATGGAGGAAAAGTTGTTTGCAGCTCCACTTATCCGGATTTGAGTTTGGATATGGAAGGACACAAATTTAGAGCTACGGTGGATTGATTAGGCTGAAAGGATGCGATAAGGTGTTGGAGAGGGGAGAGGGTGATCTAATGAGGAAATGGGGTTACGTCTTTTTTTATTTTGGGCAACAAGGGGTAATTTTCAAGAATGCGGGCAAGCAGGTCATGACCTGATGTGGTGTGAACCAATCTCCTATGTCGCTGAAAATATTTCCAAGGGAGGGGGACACGCTAGGATATCTATTTGCAATTTCTACGGTGCATAGCCACGAGGACACAAAAGTTACAAAAGTATCTGGACAACCCTTGTTGGCCAAATGTCTGCTGCTTGTTACAAACTTAAACGATATTTGCAAGCTCTTGTAGTGACACAAAATCTCATGGAACAATTTGTTGATGCAAACAGGAAAGAGAGGGAATTCCAGGTGGGTGATTGGGTGTATTTGAAACTAAAAACAGGTAGATAAAGAGTTTTCAATCTGGAGCAATGTGGACACGGAGTTCTAAAAATTGTGGTCCTTTTTAGGTGTTTGGAAAGGTAGGAGCGGTAGCTTATAGGTGCTCATGTTTCAGCGGGTCAACGGGTTAACTCGGGTTCAACCCGAACACGATCCGATTTTCTCTCTCTCTCTGTTGGGTTGTTTTCGGGTCAACCCGATTTGACTCAAACCCAAAAATTCCAAACCCTAACCTGATATTTTAACAGGTGGTTTGGGTCGGGTTTTTGAGTCGGGTCAGAAATTGACACCCCTACCTATAGTTTGGACCTTCCGACAAATTGAAAATGCACTTTGTGTTTCATGTTGGTTGCTTAAGAAGCGAGTGGGGGCCAGTGACAGAGTCACGCCGGAGCTGCCTGTGATGGATGATGAAGGTAAGCTGTTGTTGGAGCTTATAATTTTGTTGGCTCGGAGACATTTGGGTCTGCCGAAGGAAGAGGTCACAAGGAAAGAGTGGGAGGCATTTGTTCAGCAGTTTCATCAATTTCAGACTTGAGGTCAAGTCTTCTAGGGGGGTATGTTACGTAATGTCAAAGTCGTGTGAGAAAGTGAGTTTCACGCTTCTTATATTAGTAGATATGTTGTCGTTTTATTGGTCATTTTATTAAAGGATATAATATAGTCTGCTTTGAGGATGTTATGTTCAGTTTTGGAAGTTAATGAATATCACATTTCCTATCTCTTTTTCTATTGTTATAGACCAAACAAAAGAGCTCATCCCAAAAGACTAGTCTGGAAGGAGAGAGAGCCAATTTGGCCTATAAACCCCACACCAATTACCCAGACAACCGATGTGTGACAAGTACCATACCTTGTAATTGGTCCAGAGTCATGACAATCGACCTACCTAAGGGCCAATATTCTCATTGGTCATGGCTAGCTCCTTTAGGCCACCACTCCGAGCCGACTTTGATACGAATTATTATAGATCAAATAAGAGAGTTCATCGCAAAAGACTAATTTGATAGAGAAAGCGAGCCCATTTGACCTATAAACCCTGCACGAACTGCCCATACAACCATTATAGAACAAATCTTATACCTTACAATTCGTACAGGATCATGACACTAGTATGCATCATACTTTATTTTTTGGAGCCTATCTATGGAATGATTTGAGAAATCTTGCTGTTCTATTGTTTTCTCATATTCATGTTTTTTCCGTTGTTTTATTTTTTTTTTGTTTTAGTCTAGCTCTAACTCTAATATATTCATGTTTGGTTGGTTCTTTGTGTGATTCATGTGCTCTAGACTCTAGCTCTAATATATTAATGTTTTGTTCTTTGTTTGATTCATATTTTTTCTTCTCTTTTGTTTTATGTTTTGGTCTACCTCTAATATATTCTTATCTATTTTGCTTAGATGATATCATCTCTTCAAGGTGTTACTTTGCTAGATGATATCGAGACTGGTGTTTTGGTTGACATGCAAGTATTATTTTATTATACTGTTTTAGAATGCAATAAACTCTTGTATCACTTACTTATTTTAGGGCTTAGGCTATAATAAACTCTTCTATATATCATTGTTATTATTAAAAAGTTGCACTTCAGATCCCCTGCTCATAACCCTGCTTTTTTTTCCTGCTTATCCACTAAAAATTTTCCATGTGCCCACTATATTTTATTAACAAAAAAAAATTTCTCCAAGTAACGATCATTGACGGTAAAATGTATCGGCTCTGTTAGCGACTCTTTTTCGCCTTTCTTAACCCTGAAAAAGGGAAAAAATGGCACTTGACATCTAGGAGTAGGGGTGGGCTTTTGGATCGAGTATCGGGTACCCGATCCGACCCGATCGGGTAAAACCTGATCAGATCGAGTTCTTTTCGTAAATTTAGGTATCGGTCGGGTACCCGAAACCCGTATAATATATCGGATCGGGTTCGGGTAGTATTTTACTACCCAAACTACCCAAAAATTTTTAATATACATATATACAAGGGCTAAACACTAAAACACCCCCTTCCTTTGGCCGTCTTGGCACTTCCCCCAATATCCTTTCATTTTTGGCACTAAACCCCCAAACCTTTGAAAATCTTAACACTTTACCCCTTTTTTACATTTCCGGCGGAATATTCCTCAAGATTCCGGCAACCCACACACACGTGACTTACGCGTGCTTATTAGAGGGGCAATTAAGTCATTTCACCCCCAATTTTTCACTCCCGCATCTGGCCTGATAAAAACCTCCAAAATTACTAGGGTTAAATAAGAATTGGAGAAGCACTTTGCCCCTTCATCTTCTTTCTTTCCAATCTGTGCGAGAGATTATCCGATAATGGAGTGGAGGATTCGCGAGAACAACAATGATATCCCACCAGGGAAGAACGCGCCATCATATGGTGAGTTGCAACGTTTAAAGCTGTCTGATTTTGTTGGAAAATTTGAAAGTTTTTTATCGTTTTGATGGGGGTGTTTGCATGATGATGATGAACATACATTTTTGTGCACCCAAATCCTAAATTTAATGTGTATTATTTCATATATCTAGATGGATTCTTTTTTTTTTGGTTTTAAGTGTGCATTGGAATCCTTTTTTCTGAAAATCTTTGGGTTCTTCATCGATTTTGTAGGAGCAAATGCAGAGTTTTTTACAATAAGGATGCATCATAGCGGTAAAATATGCAACCTAGGTTGTAACGTGTATGTTGGCGGTAAGTTAAGATACAAATATATTAAGAGATGCAATAAGGCAGCATTCCAGACTCAATGGCAGAGAGATAACATGGGTTAAAAATGATCCTGACAAGATCAAAGTGCAATGCAGATATGAAAACTGTGGCTCGTGTCTGATTACTTCTTTGAAATCTGGTGAAGACACAATGTAGATCAAAACTCTCCATGATGAGCATATGTGTGCTAGAGTTGAGAAGGTCAATGCTGCTAACTCAAGGTGGTTAGCAGATAAGTACAGAGTTAGAATTGCTAGTGATCCTTCATGGAAAGTTTCTTCAATGGTGACTGTCATTCAACATGACCAGAAATTGACATTTAGCAATTGGCAGATGTACAGAGCTAAGGACAAAGTGAAGTCATGGGCATCAGGTAATATCTTTGCACAATACTCTCATTTATATAGCTATGTAGTTGAGATTAAAAAGAGTAGTCCAGGAACAACTGTGAAGATTGTAACAAAAGTTGAAAATGGTGAAGATATCTTTAAAAGGATTTATATCTGTTGGGAACCATTAAAAAGGGGGATGTTAATGGGATGTAGGCCTGTTATATGTCTTGATGGCTGTCATTTGAAAACAGTATGTGGGAGTATATTGTTGGTAGCTGTTGGTGTTGATCCAAATAACTGTATATACCCATTTGCATATGCCGTAGTTGAAAAGGAAAGAAGTTCTACATGGATATGGTTTATAGAATTGTTGATGAAGGACCTTGGAATAAAGAGTGACCACTCTGATTGGGTTATCATATCAGACAAACAAAAGGGGATAATTGATGCAATTGATACCCTTCTTCCCAATTGTGAGCACAAATTTTGTGTGATGCATATGTATAATAATTTCAAGGTTGCACACAAGGGGTTAGCACTGAAACAGATAGTCTGGAGAGTTGAAAAAACAACAAGAATTAGTGAGTTTGAAGCTATACTGAAGGAGCTGAGATAGAGAGACCTTGCTTGCTAAGAGACCTGCAGCACATTGGTCCAGAGCATACTTCAGGTGCGTATCTATGTGTGATATCTTGCTCAACAATTTATGTGAAAGCTTCAATTCATTAATTGTTAAAGCTAGAAGTTTACCCATCATTGATATGTTAGAGGAAATTAGAATGACTCTCATGAAAAGACTACATGTGAAGAGAGATGATATGATAGCCCATAGATATGAAATATGTCCTAATATAGAGAAGCTGTTAGAAGAGAATAAGAAGCAGAGCATGAACTATATAGCACATTGGAACAGACATGATCAATTTGAGGTGGTGGGATGTTTTGGTGATAGATTCAAGGTTCACTTGGGTGAGCACACTTGTGGGTGTAG
>JBBMKE010434453.1:0-10177 GCA_037834125.1 Lippia alba
ATTCAGCACTGTATAAACTAAACCAGAACAGAATTAACTTATAACCTCACCAGTGAATATCTCATTGAACATTGAGTTAGTTATCATATTTCTTAGACTATATATGTATAAATGCGCTAAGGCATGTAGGCGACAACTTCATTCTAGCTGAGTCGGAAACTATTCAGTTACTTTTACAAATAACAGAAGAAAAATCAAGAATACAGATATCTCATTAAACATCGTATTAGGGTATTTCGTGTCTGAATGTTCTACCACAGATGATAATTGAAGACAATAAATAGACCTACATGAATAGTAAAAGGAGAAAAGAAAACTTACAGTGTCTCCTGCTGATATTTCTCCATTGTTTCCCTCCACTTGGGCAGAATATCTTTTAGGGACCCAAACAATTTGCAAGTTACAAACATGTTGACAATAAAATGAAATTAGGCACTAAATTAAGTGAACAAAAATTAAAAGTTAAGTATTAAATTCTCAATTTTCAAAGTTGGATACTAAAGTGCAATTTACCCTAAACATTCGGATGAAAAAAATATTTAACCCTTGAATAAACTTATGCAAAATATAAGTAAAAGTAAGACATATATGGAGTTTATAATATTTTATCATACTTAAGAAAAAAACATACATAAAATATCTATTTTGATTTATTGTTATAGATAACATATAAATATAAAATTAAACTACGGATTTCAAATAAACAGATACAAATTTATTAAGATTACAAACATATCATTACATTGTGAATACTGCAACCAAAAAAAAATTACATTGGGAATATTATTACAATATACCACATTAGGTTAGAATTAGAATTTTTAAAAATAATATTACTAATATCATTAAAATTTAACTCCTTAATTAACGGTTGGAGCAATTTGTGAGAGAACGTAACCCGGTGAAATATTTGTAATTATCCCAAATGGGAAAATTGCAAAATCGGTATACCAACTCCACCCATTTTGCCGTTCTGGCACTCTAATTTTCCGGCTAGCAAATTTACCCCATAACTGGAAAAAAAATGCAAAATAATACCAAATTTACCCAAATAAGCCTAAATCCGCCGTTGACCCGGCCCATTTGCACACGTGTCACTTAAAAAATGCCAACTCAATTTTTTCAGTCAGATGTGGCAAAACCACCATGCCATGTCAAATATCACTCACCATGTAGACATAAATGTGGCATTCATTAATTGTTTTATTAAAAAAAAATATATATGTTCAACCATAAATCTAACTATTCCTCCAACCAACAACCATCGCTCCAGCAAGTGCCGCCGACAATGCCTCTACCGCAAAATCGACGGCCAACGGCCTCCATCCTCCCTCCAGAATTACAATGAAGAGGAGCAACTGTCGAGGTGGAGCCAGAGGTAGCTGAAAACTGAAAAGGGATACCGGCAACGAGTAAAGTGGCTGCGGCCTGTGCTGTAGCATCGACGGCGGAAACGGCCGGCGAGGAGGCGAGTTCCGGCGAGGTTGGCTGCTACCCTGTGTAAAGTGGCGGTCAAGGTGCCCTGCTATCAGATCTGAGAGTGGAGAAGTGAAGATGGCGGTCGACTAGAGTTTCGCCGGCGGGGAGATGGTTTCACCGGTTGAAAGTGTTGGCGGCGCTGAATCGGTGAAGGTGGTGGTTCGCTGGTGTGGTGGCGGCGCGGTGTGAAGTTGTTGTTGTTGTGCGGCTGCTGCTGAGCTTGTAAGGCTGAGATGGGGGAAAAGAGCCCGCCGGAGAAGATGGGGTTTCTTAGCAGATTGGAGCGACGGCTGCGGCGCTGAATCGGGATAGACGAAGCGGTGGTTTGCTGGCCGGAGTTGGGCATTTTCCCCTTTCTGCTTTAGAGCGAGTGAGAGAGAGAAGAAAGGCCAGATAATGGCGGAGACCGTAGAACGTGGCCGAATCTATAGCTAGTCATGGCTGCCGGAAACCATGGCTGCCGGAGTTGGTGGCGGGCTTGCGGTTGCTTCTGAACTGGGGTGGCGACAAAGAATGAAAGCGAAAGATGATGGTGTTGGTGCTTGGCTGACCGCGGCGGCGCCGGAGAATTGCCGGCGGTGTGAGATACTGCGCCGCAGCTTCTGAGGGTGAGAGGGGTGGAGATTAATTTGTATGAATTCAATTATTAAAAATATATTATATTTTTTCAAAAATAGAAAATATATATTACATACAACATAAATAAAATGTATTAATTTTTAATTATATACAAAAATTATAAATTTTTTAACTTAATTAAAATATAAATACGTTCATAATAATTCCTAAAATCTATAAAATGATTGTAATTTGTATATTTTTATATAAAAATATTTGTATATTTTTAATAAGAGACCATGTATTTAATGACTAATTAAAAAATATAAATATATAATAAAATAAAAATAAAGTTTATCTATAATTTTTTTTGAAAAGAGATTAATTATTATTTAATATTCTTATTTTTATTTTGGGTAATTTCTGTTCTTGTAAATACTATATTACACACAAAATATATTTATGAATAAAATATTTATTATAAATATATTACCCACGAAGAAGATTATTTATTATGTATTTATAAATATTATATTTCCCTTTAGAAAATAAAATATATATTACACACAAATACAATTAATGTTCAAAAACTGCCACATAATAGGGGAAAAATGATGTGGCAAAGGTATTATTGAAGTTGGAAACTTTACTGACGTGGCAATACTGGGACGGTTTTCCGAGGGTTGTTTTCAAATTCCGGCGAAAATTGGCATAATTTTGCTACTTTTTTGGAGTTCTGGGGTAAATTTGCTGGCCGGAAAATTAGAGTACCAAAACGGCGAAATGGGTGGAGTTGGTATACCGATTTGCAATTTTCCCTATCCCAAATTTTGAAGAAAAAAAAGGGAGACATAATCAGGGAGCATTCGTGCCCCCCTATCTTATAAATGCCTTGACAACTGCAATCTCACCGTCTTCAAAGCATAGCTGTTAAATTACCTTCAGAAGGCCACAACTTTGACCCATAGAAATCAGGATCTTCTTCGGAAGCTTCAACACTCATGTAATATCCCTCCTTACAGTCTCCTGTATTTTGTCCGTGCAAAATCATCTTTAAACTCACTAAAATATTATGAAATTTTATTGCAAAATAGAAAGTAAATCAGCAACAGTACAGACCATGTATCTGATTGTCAGGATCCAAAGACTGATCGAAAAGAGGAGAGTAGCCTTGATATTTCTCATTTCTTCGGAGCTTCATCTTTTCCTCCATCGGCATATTGAAAAATCTTTTGCTTTGAGAGAAAACCTCATCCATAAATGCTTCATCGATTCCATGGTTGATTATATAGAAGAAACCAGTATCCAAGCAAGCCTATTGTTCATTTTGAGGGAAAGCAGTAGAAAACTTGGCATATATCAATTAAAATTCAATTTCCATGAGTTGTAAATACAACTAATTTTGTTAAGAGATAATAGAAATCAGGTTACAAACATAAAAGCCCAAGAAAGGCAACAAAACAGAGAGTATGAAACATTGTAGCAAAAGCTTATTTACAGATAAAGTAAAAGACTTTCAAATCCAACATTCCCACATCAATGCTCAAAAAAAAAAAAAGAGAGAGAGAGAGGGAGAGAGAGAGAGAGAGCAGTAGAAGAGCTGCCTGTTTAAGGAGGGAAACAGAAGATTGAATATCAGGGCTGGAAAGATCGATGCAATTGAGTGCAGAGACTTCAGGTTGAGCGCTTTCTCCACTTGGGTTCACCGTCTTTCTTTTGATCACTATAATACTGCTTTCTTATTTAAATACCTCGAACTTTTCATCTCACCGCCGGCAGGATTTGGACTTGCACATAATAAAGTTTTAAAAATAATTGTTTGTATTTTCCTAATCGTAAATGGGTTAGGCCAATTTCCTTTTTTACATCTGTTGCCGGCCTATAAACTGAATTTCGAATGAGGTTGAAAAGTTGATCGTGAAATCTGGTGGAATCGGCTCTGTGTGGACTATCTGCAAACGCAATTATGCATGGATAAATTGGGTAATGATGTTACGTTGTTCTTTGATGGAGTTATATCTACTGTGTGCTATGGGAAAAGAGTAAAATAAATTCATAGGGAAAATTATATTTAACTACCCTGCATTTATACCTAATTACAACCTAGTTCATGATTTTCAAAAAATTACAAATTAGTCTCTAACTTTTGAAATCCATTTGTGGTCCCTAGGGTTCCGTTATGTCATTCCCAAAACACCTCTAATTTGTTGTTAAAATCATATTTTGTAGGGATCGTTTTGTTACTTTTGTAAACTTTAGGAATGATTTTGTAATTTTGGTCATATATTCAATGTAACACTCATAAAACTGTCAGGGGCATAAATATACTTTTACAAATTCTGTTAAGGGACTAAAATGTAATTTTTTAAAAATGATGGATTGCATTGTAATTAGGCCTAAATACAAGATAGTCAGATGTAATTTTCCCATATAAAATATGGCGCCGAAATATATAACTATCAACAACATATTCATATTTGCATGAGAGAAAAAGAATAGATGTTTACTATGCCATGCCAACCATCCTAGATATGCAGGGACATAGTCAGAATTTACGAGGAGGAAGGCGAAACTAAATTTTTTGAAATAAAAGGCTAAAATTTATAATTGAGGAGACGGAAATCTAAAATTAAGGGAACAAAACTAAAATTTTTTTAAAATATAAGGAGGATAAACAAAAATTTTCAAAATTTAGGAGGAGCGGGCGCCACCCCTGCCCCCGGTGGCTCCATCACTGTAGCTGTAGATGAGGTTTTCGAAGTACTGCGGTACAGGAGAAAAGTGGTGGGCTTTAAGTTTTTAAAAGGTGAATGGAAGGAAATGGTTAAAGGGAGGTTTAGAGAAAATGTTTATAATAAGAATGTTTAACTTTGAACAGCAAGTACCAATAAGGATAAAAACTGTAAATTAGAATAACTGTTGAAGTTGAACATGAACACACCATTTATAGTGGTTCGATAAATCTATTCATATTCTCAAATTGTTAGTTTGGAAGTTTTTAAAAATATTTTATTTATTTCAAGGGTTATTTACATACTTTACTTCGTGAAATGGAAAAAATTAATTTTTCGTTACAAAAATTAACACAAAAAATTCTGTGTGCTTATAATATTTGCATGGCAAACCCTACAAATTTCTTGTATTAGTAAAACACTAATTTTCTCTATTTATTGGATGCAAAACGATTAATTTACCATTTTATATTCTGATATACATCATTTCATATCTTTCTATATACTCTTTTGATATTTGTTTATAGGGCTCTTCATGCAATTTTTATTTTGTACATGGTCTTGGTGCATATAAAAAAGTATTGAACAAGATAGAAAAATGTGAGATGATATATATCATAATATAAAAGGGTAAATAACCCCATAGGGTTGGCCAAGTGGAGTATGACAGGGTTTGATCCTGACAAGGTCGCAGATTCAAACCCCCCTTGTCTCCATGGGGTGAGGTATATGTAAGAACCTCTGTAGGTGCTCACTGAGCCTGGAGGCATTCCCTGCCTTGGAATGGGGCGCCATCCCCTCAACCTAAATTTTTGTAAACCAAAAAAATATATATATAAAAGGGTAAATTAGTTGTTATCTTGCATTTAATAAATAGAGAAAATTAGTGTTTTACCAACACCAGAAATTTTCAGGGTTCATCATGCAAATGTTTTGAAAACACAGAATTTTTTGTGTTAATTTTTATCACACAGGATTTTTTTTTATTTTTTTTATCATTTCACCTAACACATGGGATGTGGTGTATCACCACTATTAATTTGAAATACAAACAAACCCTTACAACCCAACTCACGAATTACAAAACAAAACTCTTGCAACCCTCACAACCCAACTCACTGAAGATATATGATGATAGATACTTTTGTCATGATTCCTTACCTTTATTATTCTGCATATTTTCGAAAACAGTCTTTCTTGTATGAACCAAGATAGCAGATTCCAGACAATTCCTCCAAGACTTAAGGGAGCTCAATTTAAATTCACAAATCAAAAGATTTTAGGGATACAAACCGCTACAGTCAAGCACTACCTACTGGTTCAAGATTACCCCTCCAAACCGCTTGTTCCGCACAGAATTAGTATATAAAAGGACTCCAAGGAAGATAGCAAATAAGTATTTTAGCCCTTTTGAGCAAGACTATCAAGCGTTGGTGCAGTTCTACGAATCTGAGTAATTCAATTTATTGTGTTAGGAATTCGAGTGATTCAGAGTGTTGTGCATTTGTTCTCTATTTTGTGTATTTTTGTTTTCTCTAGTACTATCTTTTGTTAGTTCCAGAGACGATGTAATATCTTTTTTAGTGTTTAGGTGAGATAAATAAGTGAGTGAGACTTATTTATCCCACTAAGTGTGTATGAGGTTGAAGGTTTTTCTTGTAACCTCAAAGTGCTCAATAAGAATATCTTTGAAAACTCTCAAGCTCTCAACTTGGGGACAAAAATAGGTTTGCCGAACCTGTATAAATCGTACGTGTTATCATTACTTCAGTCTTATATTCCATCCTTACAACTTTAAGAACTTCATTTGAAAATTCGCACTATTGCTATTGTGTATCAATAGACGAGTCACACAACTTGTCCAGCTTGTAAAACACACAAAAGCATTACTTGACCAACTACCAACAGTTGCAGATCAAGTTCCGAAGCCTCAATCACCAGCTATGCTGAAGTACTAGAGGAATAACAGCTCACCAAGTGCAAGATTCAGCCACTGAGCGACACACTTGAAGAACCTATACAAGACTCACTGTGTTACAATGTCACTCACAGGCAAAAGCCAAGCTATTACAATGACACTTTACTTCAGAGATAAACCTCACACTGAGTATAAATTAACTACTCTCCAAAGACGTATCTTCCAAAGGCTTTGCTTTGCATCGTTTATAGCCAAAACATAGAGGAGTTGATATGGAATGTGTGCCTTGGGCGAAATCAAGACCCCCTCAATTATGCTTTGATTGATTCCATTCCTTCCTTTAGCAGTGCTATGGTCAATTGCTTCCAAAAGAAGTACCTGCACAAGAAGGGAAAAAAAAAAAACAGATATTTTCCACTAGAGAATAAGCTGCAAAAATATCCTACAGTTTAGAAGGGAGTTCTGAAATGGTTTCTCTTTCACTTCAGATGCAAGGGTAGTATATATATATATATATTCATAGGCGTGTTAACTGATCTTTACTCCTCTGGTTTACAATTTACATGCATTATATTTTTTATTCTTTACTTTTTACTTTTTAGTTATTTGAACATTTGCCTAAGTCTAAGATTTTTTTTTAATCATATTTTTTGTCCTAAAAGAACAAGAGTACTCATACAGGGATAAGAAACTACTTTTTGAACTCGCCATCATCACTAATGTGTGAACTAAGAGTAGCTAGAGAACCAACATTGACTTTTTTTTTTAAAAAAAATTGATTAACATGTAAATTAATTAAAAATAGCAATATAAGGGGTTACAATTGCTTAATTGTAAAATGAATTCATCATTAATGAATCTACATATATTTATCATAATTGAAACTTATGTTCATGACTACAATAACATGTTTTCAGCAAAATCTTGGCGTACCCTATGGAGAGTTTTAGTACATAATTAAGCAAAATTACGGACGACATTGTTGAGTCTTTCTCCCACAAACTGTGGTGGAGATTACGGACGAGCAATACTTTGGGCAGAGTATATGAGAAACAGATTTGTAATGGGTTGCATCCAACTAAAGCGATCGCCACTAATAAGCACTCTCATACTTGGAGGAGACTTTGTGGGGTTAGAGGAAACGATGAGAACTGCATTGTTTGGATGCTGGGACAGGGTCAAATTTCCTTCTGGCATGATAATTGGTCTAATGAAGAATGGGGCAGCAATTTGGATGGGGATCAGGGAGAATTAAAAGTTCGAGATTTCTGGGCTAACGGAAATTGGGATGTCGGTAGTTTAACTGAAGTTGTTGTCCTAGAGGCATCTTCAAAGATCATTGAAGTACCTTTTGACACTGATGGGAGGGATATGGCGATATGGTCGGAAAGTTCTGATGGTTACTTCTCCGTCAAGTCTGCTTGGAATCGTATTAGGAAGAGATCGGACAGGTCTCAACTTACAAGCCTTATTTGGAGCGCCGATCTTACACCAACTATTATGAACTTTTTTTATGGAGATTAATCAACGATTGGACTCCGGTTGATGAAAAAATACACCGTAAGGGCCTCATCTTTCCATCGAAGTGTCAATGTTGTACGCAATTCGAAACGTTGAATCACTTATTTATTTTGGGAGAGAAGGCTTATAGGGTCTGGAACTACTTTGCTGACATCTTCAGTGTCAACATGGGTGGTCTCGAGTCCCCAGCAGCGGTGTTTCAGGCCTGGATTAACTCAGCAGCTTTCGGTGGAAAGAATCATATCAGGGTCATTCTACCGAGGCTTATTTTCTGGTACATTTAGGCTGAACGAAATGGGGCTAAACACAAGGGATCTAGATTCAATACCTATAACATCATTCGTCAAGTTACGAACCATCTTCTTCGATGGAGTAAAACCTCACTTATAAAGAGGAGAATGTAAATGGGAGACATATACAAGGCTAGGCTACTCTGTATTCGCCTTGAAAAACCAATTTTCAAGAGGCCCATCATAGTTAAATGGATACGACCCCGATATGGACAATTGAAACTTAATATGCATGGGGCGTCACGAGGTAACCCAGTATTATCTGGCACAGGAGGCATTATTCAGGACAATACGGGATGTATAATCTGTGCGTTTAGCAGCGGAATCGGGGTTATGACGAACGTAACTGCTGAGATTTCGGCTCTTGTTCAAGGCGTCAAGCTAGCTAAGGAAATTGGCTGTAATAATCTCTGGATAGAAATCGATGCTCAGGTAGTTTTATTCATCTTACATCGGAGATGTTCCGGTGATCTCAAAGTGAATAAACTCATCATGGATTTCTATAAGACGGTGAGGCAAATGCAAGTGACCATTACTCATATTTATCGAGAAGGAAACCAAGCTGCGGACGTTCTAGCTACACAAGCGCAGTGAAACAAAGCTCTTGGAATTATCCTAATGAGCCAATCGAAAGAGACCTTAGAGGAATTTTAACTGTGGATAAATGGGGACTTCCGAATTTCAGATGGCGTTGAGTTACAAGAATATCATTAAGGTAACTGTGTACAAGATTCTTTTTCCTTATGTTCCCCCTCCCTAAAGTTCTCACAGGCGGGCACTTTAGCGTTATGGAATATCTTAGATTCTCTCGGAGGTGGAGCACGGGCAACAATAACTGTCAATTAAAGAGTAAGTTGTATAATTTTGTTAATTTGAATAGCTTTATCTATTATTTATGTGGCCGCTGGCATGAGAAAGGTTTGGTGTTTATGATGTTAAAGGTCTGGGGAGCACTACAAAAAAAAGCCCGAATCCCGACGGAAAATCACCGACGAACCAACCCGTCGGAATTCCGTCAGAAATACCGACGGAGATGCCACGGCAAACCGACGGTAAAACGACATGAACTGTGAGAAAATTTGGTGGCCGATGCCCATTGGTATTCCGTCGCCTAGCCGTCGGAATTTTTAGTGGCATCGGATAAAAAAGTAGCGCCTAAACTGACCATAGGTAATCCGTCGGAATATTTTGCGGCAAATTAAAATTTTATTGAGGTAAAGATTCCAATGACGCCGTTTGCTGGAATTCCGTCGGTATTCTTTATACTAACTCATGCCGACAGAATACCGACGGTCTTTTATTTGTTGGAAGGTAGTTTTCGTTTTGCTGAGTGTATCGACGGGATAACTTCCGTCGGTAATCCGTCACTTATTGAATCGGACAAATATGCCCACGGATTACCGATGGGTCATATTCCGTCGTTATTTTTAAAACAATTTAACTCTTAATTTCTTTGTTCATTTGAAACTTGTTTGGAACTCAGGCAACAAATTTAGAAGGCGGGCTCTCTGAAGAAGTGAAAATTGGGTATTACTTACTCCGACAATCATTTTGCGGCAAAGAGAGGAAGACAGAGTTGTTGTTGGTTAGTTTTTTCTCCGACGAACCCTCATTTTGTGTTGGAGTCTTTTTACCGTTGAAGATAGAAGGAGATAGATAGGGTTAGCATCTTAATTTTC
>JBBMKE010434464.1:0-10176 GCA_037834125.1 Lippia alba
CCTTGAGTCAATGATCAATATAACAATTCGAATCGAATATCCCTGGCTAGATAATGTTTCCTCTTATTGATTTAATCCTGTGTGATCTTACTTGTTTAGTTTTAGCTAGCTTTTTAATTCTTGTTATTTTATTTTAATCGCATATTTAGGTAGAATAAATCTAAAACCCCCTTTTTAATTGTTGCTTTTCGTGAATTTCTTGAAATTGTTAGAAATAAATCAACCAGTCTTTGTGAATCAACCATGTTTGCACTATACTCTGTGTTTAGTTGTTATTTAGGAACTTTAATTATTTTTGATGGATTTGACACCTGTCACTTGAATTTTTATCTCGGATCACAGCCACTAAGTCGGTCATAGGCTGCGATACGAACGATGCCAAGCTGCTAGGACTAGGCTCATCTTCTCTGCGCAACAACGTGTCGGCCACCACATTCGACGCACCCGACTTATACTCAATGCGAAAACGAAAACCCAATAACTTTCGCACGTAAAACTGTTGATTGGGAGTCTGTATAACTTGCTGCAATAACTCTTTCAAACTTCGTTGATCAGTTCAGATGACAAATTCTCTTCCTAATAGATATTGCCATCATTTATGCACCGCCTCGACGATCGCATACAACTCTTTATGATAAGTAGAAGCCACCAAGCAACGAGGGCCAAGCTTCTTGCTAAAGAAAGCCACCGGTTGCTCCAACTGTAACAATACCGCTCCAATTCCCTTGCCCAAGGCATTGGTTTCCACCACAAAAGTGAGGTCGAAATCCGGCAGATGCAATATCGGTGCCGAACTCATAGTGTGTTTTAAGTCAGCAAACGCCTAAGCCACCGTGGTAGTCCATTGGAACCCATCCTTCTTTAATAAATCCGTAAGAAGGGCTGCCAGATGCGAATACTTATCAATAAATATCCGATAGTATCCGGTAAATCCTAAAAAACCTCTCAACTGTTTGATCGTCGTCAGCACCGGCCATTGGGTCATGGCTGATATCTTACTGCCATCTATCTTAAGACAACCATCTCCAATAATGTGGCCTAGATAATCAATATTATCCTTTGCAAACGAACACTTAGATAATTTTATAAAGAATTCATTAACTTTCAATAAGGACAGAACCAGTTCCAAGTGCGAAACATGCATCGTAATAGAGGGACTGTAAATTAAAATATCATAAAAAAAATACAATGATGAACTTACGAAGATATGCCACGAACAACCGATTCATGCAGGCCTGAAATGTGGAAGGGGCATTGGTTAAGCCGAATGGCATAACCCGAAACTCATAATGCCCTTTATGTGTCCAAAAATCCATCTTATAGATATCCCGATCATGCATCCTAATTTGATGATAACCCGATCGCAAGTCTAGCTTCGTAAAATACCTTGCACTTCCCAACTCATCGAACAATTTGTCGGTCGTGGAATAGGAAAATTATCCGGCACGGTCACGGCATTGAGAGCCCGATAATCCACACAAAAGCGGTATGACTTATCCTTCTTTTTCACCAACAAGACGGGCGAAGATAACTGACTATGACTAAGCCGAATGAGACCTTGTTCCAACATTTTACGAACCAAGCGTTCTATCTCGGACTTTTAGAAATGGAGGTACTGGTATGGACGCACGTTCACGGTACAGTGGAGCAACCTGATTCGGTGGTTACTCCATCTAGCTGGCGGCAAAGTAGCTGGCACCGCGAATACTCCATTATAGCGCTGCAACATGCCCGTTATCACGTCCGACATACCCTCGAGTAGACTAGGTGAGTAGGTTGATCCGAGGTCAGCTCCACCATAATCTCATAACAGGACTAGATATTTGCACCAGCTTGCAACGCACATAGGAGCGAAAGGGAGACCTCTTTTGGTATGTCCGAGTCACCAGTGAGCAACACCATCTGATCCTCCCAATTAAACTCCATGGTAAGGTTGGCGTAATCGTGCCCCACCTTCCCTAATAATCGTAACCATTGGACCCCCAACACTACCTGAGATCCATGAATCGGCAGAACGAACATTGTTGTTTGCACAATAAGAAAGCTCCATTGTCCATAAAAATCCAAAACGTTGTCATGGCACTCATTGGCAGGCTTAATTTCTTCACAACGGATGCGTGAATGAAATTATGCGTGCTACCCCCATCAATCAACACTGTCACCACCATATCCCCAATCATCCCAGCAAGGTGCAAAGAGCGAGGATTGTGTCCCGCGGCGATGCTATTAAGTGTGGATACATCCGCGCCTACGACCACATCCTCTTCAACCTCCTCATCAGTGCCCTCCTCCTCATCTTCGTCTCCCATAAGTAAAAGATAGCGTCCACAGCGATGTCCCCGAGAGCATTTTGCATGGCAATTATAGCACAAGCCCTGTTTGTCGAGCAAGGCGCTCCTCTTTCTTCCAACAGTGAATCGAAAGTTTCGCTGACGGTGAGCCCTGCGCCGACGGCTTTGCCATATAGGTGTCGGCAGAAGCGGTACAGTTGGCTGGGTTTCCACCGCTGACCCCTAGCGGTCATGCCACAGCGGGTGCACCTAAAAACTGCTGGTGATTGTTAAGAGAATTCCACGAACGATGCTTCGCTTCGAGCTCCCGTGCCAAGGCAAAAGACACAGACAACGGCTCCGGCTTCATAAGAATAATTTTATGCTGTAGATGGGGTTTTAACCCTGCATGAAACAATGACTGTAGATTCGATTCAGACACACCAGCGACATTGACCAGAATTTTCTCGAAAGCCCGCTGATAATAATTCATAACTGATCCAGTTTGCTGGACTTTGGCGAGCATGCCAAAGTAATCGACATAATTTAGAGGATCAAACCTTAACTTAAATTTTGAGATAAAATCAGACCAGGATTCCAGTAAATTGCTCCTTTGTCTCAACCGAAACCAATCCAAAACCGCCCCTTCCAACATCAATCCTACCATAACCAAGCGCGACTCCTCCGGAATACCATAGAACACGAAATATTCGTGGGCCTGAAGTAACCACCCTAGAGGATCCAAACCATTGCTTTTTGGCATGTCCAAACGCACTTTAGAGGCTGTGTTGAAACCCCAGGTAAAAGGTCCCTAGTCTCGCCGGACCCCAACCCCTGTGGAGTCTTGGGTCGGTGAACTTGCAACAGACCACGGAGTGGAGCCCGAGCCCTGCTGCAGCTGTTGAACCGTCTGGTTCAATGTTTGCATCGCCACCAACTGCGATTCTAGCATCTTTTGAAACTCCTTAAAATTCATTGAGTTCTGTTCTTTGAATTTGTTGAAAGTGTCGGTATTGACAGGTTCAGCCATCTCCACAACTCAATGAAAGCACCAATGTTAAGGATGTGAATATTGAGACGTTAGAGTAGTCGAGTCCACCTGCAGGTGAATTCGGGGGTTGAGAAGAGAAGATAGAGGTTTAGGGTTCAAAAAAAAAATTTGTTATTGTCTAAAGAGAAATTACAAAAGTTCCAAACTAATAAACTGCGATCCTGTAAACCAAGGATACCTAAGTAAAAATATAAATAACAAAGTATCAACCGCCAATACTGAATACTCAAATAAGGAAATAACTAAAGAAAGCATAATTCAATTAGTATTTGTCCAAAGCGTAATCCTGCTGCCAATTAGGCTTGCGCCTAATTCTACAACTTCGTCGCACCTCTGCTGCATCACGTTCTGCTGCATCACCATCCCCAATGCCGGCATCAACTTTGTCAACTCCATCAGCCACAGCAGTCCTGCCAACTCCATCAACCACAGCAACTTCATCAGCCACAGCAATCCCGCCTTCATGCAGGCCATGCACCTTTCCCACTTCATGCCTTCCGCCAACATAAGTATCATCCTGCTCGGCCGAGCCTGCAAATAAAAAAATGCCAAGTGGAAAATTAATTTTAAGTTAAAATAATTATTAATCTCAACTATTCTTAACCCTAGTTAATTTAATTTATATATGGAAATGAAAGATTATTTGGTGAAGAATCTCTATCCTAAAACAAAATTCTGCCAAAAGATTTTTCCGATTAAAAGAATATCGTCTTCTTTTTTTTTTTTTTTTCTCTTTTCAGGTATTCTTCACTGATCTTAAAGTCGATAACATAAGGTTGAGTAGAGAACTTTATATGCTCTTCGTCGAGCTACAAAACACGTATTTGCTTCATTCTTTATTTATGTTTTAGTTTTGTATGAAGGTTTTAGTTCTTTCTCTTATTTTCTGGTCGCAGATGTTGTACATAGGCTTTACAAAAGATGAAAGAAGACAGTACAATGTGCCTTATCAAATTCGTAATGAAGCAATTATTTCAGTCGTCTTCTTACAAATTTCGTAATCACAAAGTTTAAAACCATTTTCCTTGTGAAACTATTTGAATCATTTTTATGTTTTGTTTTCGATTAGAGTACTGTAGAACCAATTTGTTTGAGCAATAATTTTCGCCAAATATTTATTCTCTAATTTTCTTTGATCGTACACTCTCAAAAGAACCCCACGTAGTCGGAGCACTGATTTGATAACTACGACCAACCCATAATTCTTATATGTGAATACGACTTTCCCACTCGTGAATATGATGGAAAGCCATAGCCAAGGTGCGGATTCCTTCAAGCTCGCGGTGCGTACACCAGCAAGTGTTTTTAGATAGTAGAAATGTTTTGAGTCAGTAGATTTCATACGCTAATGGATCCATTTTCTATCTTGCAATTAAAACTAAAATAATCTATGAGAAATAAGTTGTACGTCATTGAAATCTGTAAGAGGGATTCAAAATTGAAATGAAGAGAAAAACAAGATGTAGATCGGTGTTTTAAGAAAAGCCATCTCCAAAATAATGAAGTACACGAAATCTGACCATGAAATTTGTCATGAAGAAGATGATATTTGCAAAAATTTCAGCACAATTTTGTTAGATAGAGGTTCTTCGCCAAATAATCTTTTATTTCCATATATAAGATAAATTAAATTAACTAGGGTTAAAAATAGTTGAGATTAATAATTATTTTAACTTAAATTAATTTTCCACTTGGCGCTTTGCGGGCTCGGCCGAACCGGGTTTGGAGTAGAATTTCCCGAGTATTTAAAACTTTCTACTAAGCGGGTAAACCTTGTTTCTTTCTTTTATTTTATTTTTTTCCCCTTTGAAAACCTTCTCTCTTAATTATTTCCTACTAGTTACTATTTATCTTCTTTGAAACCAAAATTTTGAATTTGAACTTTATTTTTGTTTTATTTTCTTTTACACATTCTAACATATATCAGGTAATTTTGTCAAAAAAAAAATATATTTGTTCGGTAATTTTAACTCAAATTGAATCCGATCAAACCAATATAATGAACAGACAAATATTGCTATGATCAACCAATACAATGGAACCGACAAATATTTAATATTTATTATGTTACTGATATATTCAGTTTGAAATAAAATTGATCGCGTCTGCCTAGAATTTTAAGTTCTTATATCGTCATCTTCAGATAATTAGGAATTCTCCTTACTCTATTTTTGGTGGATAAGTACCATTAAATTTGAATTTTTTTAAGAAAGTAGTTGGGAAGCTTGCTACCTTCGCCTCCAATTAATGGAGATATATAACCTACGCAAGCAAAAATGGAGGTTCTCAGCATTATTGAGTCAAATATTGATTTTAAGGTTGTTACTGAGCCTTTGCAACATTATTGAGTCTTTGTTGGGAATAGCTCGCTCAAATATCTCATATAAAATAGTGGTGTTTAGTATATATATGTAATGGTTCATTAATATTTCTTTCAATAATTAGCCTTTGTGAGTAAGTTAGGATAAACACATTATTCATCATGCAATGCTTCAAATATTCATTTTTACAAAATTCATGCTCTAATTGTTCTGTACATGTGTTCAACGGCTCTCTTCGTAAGGTGATATACATGTGTTTAACGACTCTCAATGGAAGAAAAATATGTCAAATATCTTGATTAAATCTTTAAAGATGAGCCCAAATTTAAAATATATATAATATTTTGATAATTCTATTCTAATAAGCTAGGTAATATTCCATGGTATCTATATATCGCACATGTGAAATGTACTTTTCCTTTGTGAAGATAGACAGAGAATGGGCAAGTTTGAAGCGTCAATGCTTCACTTACATTTATTGATATGAAATGAAAATAGAGATAGAGTTGTCAATTCTGTTCTCCTGCCTGCACAAAAGTCTTTCTCTTGTTTTCTTTTCAAGTTTGGAGCAGAGACATATGGTGCCGCTGCAACGTGATGATGTCTTACCAATTAATTTTCACCACCAATTTTTGTAGTTTTGTGACCCAATTCCGCCGTCCATCACGGCTTATTATTGGGTACGGATCGACTTTAAATTTACTGATCACTTTGAAAATTACCAATTAGTCGTCTAGTTAAGTAAGATATGTCGACGACAATTAAATCGACTATTGGTGTTGTTTTAGGTGATGAATCATTTGGTTAACCCAAAAAATTATATTATTAATCAATCTCATAAAGTTATGACAGATGATCGAAAAATGATTAGATATATATTTTAGATGATCAAATTCGTTCAATAAAAATATGAAAAAAATATTAATTTTGCAATATATTCGTTCAATGTGCATGTACGACTGAAGTTTAGGGCTCATATCAAGATTTATCATTTACAATTTATTCCCCCACCAAAAAGAAAAAAAAGAATTACAATTTATCCATGCACCATGACTATGACATTTCTCCTAACACTGATATTACAATTCTATAGATATATGTATAATCATGTTTTCACGCTATAGATATGATATTTTCCATTTCTACATTCAAAAATCTCACGGCTCCAGGTTTCGATCCCATAAACTTTCACATCTACTTTTTTTATATATTCGTGCACTTAATATAAATTTAGTACAAAATATATCAAATTAATTTATGAATTTCGGGAGGGCGTGTGCGAGTGACTAATTTTTAAATTTGTTTCTAAAAACTACAATAATACTTTTCAGATAACTCAAAGGAATACTTTAAGTAAAACCTAACTATACAAAATTTAACAATTTTAATTTAATATTAACTAAAATTTATTAAAACTTTTTCTACAAATTCAAATATCAAATATAAGATTGTCGTTGTTAATTTCATCTTAATCAACTCCAACAAACTATATTGCTAAATGCCAACACTACCTACTTATTAACAAATTCAACATATTGGGAATACTGAGGTCCCAATAAAATCCTTAATAATATATTTGATTGCGATTAATGATATATATTTATTTATATGATTTCCGACACCGTGTACATTTGTTAACTTATATTATATGAGGCTCCATTGTACCATTCTTGTCAACGTTAATACTATTTGGAGTAGTATATGTTTTTTTTTTTTTTTAAATTTGCCCAAATTTGTATAGTAGTATATGTTTTTTCTTTCTTTTTTTTTGGTTGAAATTTGGAGTAGAATATGTGAAACAACTAATTTTATTACTTTGGTCTTAAAAAATTTCTAATTAGTCCAATTTCAGCTGCCTATATTGTACACTCCAGCACTACTTGTGTAGATTCACCGTTTCTGATAAGATTCGATTCGATAATTTATCAGTTCACTTATAGAAATATTTACCATTCGAACCATCTGCTCCTCTTCACCTAATTTTTGAGTTTGTTCAATGTAGTTGTTACGTTTTCACATGAAAATGTTGATTACGCTAATGTAAACTGGCCGGGAGGGGGGAAATTGATTTTGAAAAGGTGTGTAAAATGTACACGAAATGACATGTTCTTTGGGTTACAGCTTGATTAATAATCTTGTCGTTTGTTTATCTTAAGAAACTATAAATTGGTTTTTTTTTTCCGAGTTCAGTTTGATCTTCGAACAATTTTTGTTTAATTTTTGTTTGCTATTATAATAAGTATTATCACTGATTGTCTTGACGAAAAACTTTTTAACCACTTGGATCACTAATGCTTTCGATTTTAGGTAGGAAAAAATAAAAACAAAAATTAACCAATCACTAATAATATGGGCGCGGGATCCCCTATTTTAAAATCCTGTTATATCACCTGTTACATCATATTTTGGACACATGATTTATACTTTTTTTTTTAATACACGCATTTTGAAGTGACCAGAAAAATTCGAATTCAAGTCATTATTTTCTTAAAAAAATTCCTTAAATCACTTGAATCAATATCTATTATCCGTTTATTATACTGACTTCACTGCATGAAACTAATATTTTACGCTTTACTCCTCAAATTAATTTGGGCACCAACACAAAACAAAAGAGTAGCAACAGGGTTAAGAAATATTGTTCAAAGTGGAGCAGTCGGCAAGATATTTCAATAAATATATGAATATTTATTTAATTTCTCCAAACATGTGTATCTTGTATCTTGATTTTATTTAATTGATTATTGAGTCTTAAACTATAAAATATTTATTTTGAGTTGGTTTTAACCTAGCATGGTGGCCTAGTCCAGAGCTCCAAACGAGCTAAGTAAGCTTGTTATTCGAGTAAGCCGAGTTTGAAAGGATTCGACTTAAAATCAAAATTGGATCAAGCTCGATTTAAAATTCATCAAATTTGAGTTAGACTTCGAGCTGATCTCGAATTTTATGTGCCAATGTGACCCTTTGAAAGCCCAAGAAGGAGATCATGTGCATCTGAGAGTTGACAGTCAAAAAAATGTTGCCACTAAATTAATTTTTCACATTTTGTACAGATCAAAATTCTTATATTTAGTGCACAATAACCATGTATACTAGTACAATTACAATATTCAATCGACTTTTCAACATGTATTAATGACTATAAGCATAAGAGTGTCTATGTTAGAAAACCGACCTACATTGTCATTTTGTTTCCTTCTTTTAGATCATAGCGCCACATCAAATAATTGAGCGTTCGGTGTATCAATTTCAGTCAACTCTAGCATTCGGTCTACCCAAATTCAGACACAATTCAATTTGAATTGCTAAAACATATATCTCATTAGAGGAAAATAATATCTCAAGAACTCAAAATATGGAACTTAATTTACTTAATCTATTTTGGTACAAATTAACTTATTTAATGGTACTATTTAATTCAGTTGAAATGGTACTATGTATTTCACTTGTGGTGGTCGGGAAACCTAGCATATTTATGGTCCAGCTCTAATTTTTCTTTTATACCTCATTCATCTTGAATTGCAATTATGTTATCGTCACTTAAATGTTTTTGTAAAATTCAACTTTAAACTTAAATCTCTAATTAAGATGACATAAAGACAAAAGGATAATTACATCTACATCCAATTTAAGTTTATAAAATTATTAACAGACCCCATGTTACTCAAAAATATTACAAATATTCACCTTGGCAGTTAATAATATTGCATTTTAGTGCAACTCAATTAAGATTTCATTAAGTATATAATGATGTATGAATAACCTAGCCAAGTGTGGGATAGCCATTCTGCTACTTAATTTTGCTTCCACTAGTTTCGTATTAAATTAAATTAAGAAACATATAATTTTAGAATACCTAATTTAGGTCTTTATGAATAGCATATGAATTAAAAAATTAAATGTTATTCAGAGGGTTACTCCAATAAATACCTGAAATGATTGTCAGCAGGAGGTTTTTCAAAAATAATATTTATTTTTAACCGAGTTCATAAAGTGATACTATAAAAAAATGGGTTAATAATCTACACTAAAACACCAGAGCTTCTGGCGTTTTTCTGTATTATTTGATAATATTTTAACAGCGTCGCCAGAGAATTTGGCGACTTAGAATTTTTTATTATTTTTTATTCTCAGTCGCCAGAGCTCTTGGCGTTTTTCTATTTTTTAATCATTTTTTTGTATAATTGCCAATTGCTTTGGCGTTTTTCAATGAGAAAATATTTTTTAAACAAAAACGTCATAAACTCTGGCATTTCTACTGTGAAAAGTTTCTACTAGTTGGGGCTGTGTGTATACCGCATCCAGAAAACTTATTACAGATAATTATGGGAATAAATAACTAATTAGAGTTTGTTGGAGATAAAATTATACAATTAATTAATTAAAATATTTAGAATGTGAGATTAAATCAAATATAGAAGATAGAGTTTAATTCCTTGTAAATTCTCACTTATCACGTAACCAAAAAAGATGGCATGAATGTTGTTGTGGGTTACGCCACTTTTCTAATTTTATATTATACAATCTAAAATTT
>JBBMKE010434485.1:0-10176 GCA_037834125.1 Lippia alba
CCCCCCCCCCCCCCCCCCCCCCCCCCCCCCCCTCCCCCCCCCCCCCCCCCCCCCCCCCCCCCCCCCCCCCCCCCCCCTAAATTTTGAAAATTCTTGTTTTTCCCCTTTTAAATTTTGAAATTTTTTATTTATCACTCATATTTTTTAGAAAAATTTTATTTTCGCCCCCCCTAAATTTTAAAAATTTTCGTTTATTATTTATAAATTTTAGAAAATTTTATAATTTTGCGCTACTTATTTTAGATTTTCGCCCCCCTAATTATAGATTTTATCCCTTTTATTTTAAAATAAAATACGATATCATCACTCTTCAAAAAATATTATTTATATTAGGATTTTCGCCCCCCTCCCGGCGAATCCTGGCTCCGTCCCTGATTTGGGGAGAATCTAAACAAGTACTACCGACTGTTTTCAAGGAGAATGATTTCACAAAATTAATTTATAGCCCAAAATGCAAAAATTAACTTATTTGTAAAATTATATTTTTAGCCCAAAATGCAAAATTAACTTATTTAAAAAAATACGTATCTTTATAACCATCATTAAAAGCTCACTTAGTATTTTGTATAATTAAATTATTGGCAATTTAAATTATTCTGAGAGAACATAACTCAAAGTATTATAGAGAACATAATTTAAAAGCATTCACAAAGTTTCGTTTTGTTATTACAATTAATCGATTAATACAAATTATCAGTGAGAAATTTTCATGCGTTAGTTAGTGCAATTGAAAAAATATAACCCAAGTTCACATGGAAGACAAAGGAAAATTACTTATTAAATCAAGGGATAAATATTTTGAACATCTTGTATTATCACGGGTTTTGAAGTTTCCAACATGAACTATAAAAAGTCGACGTTTGCATTCACAACTATTGTTTTTTAACAAATTGCAACCTGTTCCAATGGATGTGGGACACGCACACGAAATTTCCTCAACGTATCACATGATGAGTGGAATAAGGGTAGAGAAATGAAAAAAATAGAGAAAGAGTTAGAGTTTTGTATTTTATAGTATCTATGTTGCAGCGGGTGGATCAGGTTAAGTTAAGCGGAGGATTAAAATTGAGAAAAATCGAATAAAAAAGATTGTAATATGAAAAAAGTTAAAAGATCCGGACCAAAATCGAGAAAGGATATCTTTAAAGGATGATAAATGAAAATCTCCCTAGAAATTATCAACGAAAAATTGCATGCAGTAATTAATTCAATTGAAAAAAATATAAACCTAAGTATACATGGAAGATAGAAAAAAATTACTCATTAAATCAAACTACAATTATGCTATATTTTGGAGAGATGGAGGTCTAGCGTAAGGTGATTATGAAAAAATCGATGACGATGATTTACCAAAAGTTACCGTTCTTGAGGAGTCAAGTCATGAGATAAAGTAGAAAAAAGAATTAAAAAAAAAGATCACAAAGTTTTCATTTTCAATATTGGAATTAAGATTAGAAATGGTGAAAAATGGATTAGGAACAAAATTCATAGTCTTAAAAACGAGGATGACCTTTACATTTTAAGTGACAACAAAGAGACACTTCAAAACTTCATAAGAAAAATCAAAAATAAATTACAAATTATATTAAAAAGATCTAATAAGAGAATGAATAAAGCACATATAGTTAACCTAGTATTTCATATGAATTTGGACTCTTATTTATACTTTTTATATATGAGTTTATGACTTTCATTTATTGCATATATTCAAGAGTTTTAGACAATTGATTAGGCTAAAAAATAAAAATTATTTGGGTAAATTGTTATCTATTTTAAAATTTTTATTTTTATATAATAACATAGTTTGTAACTAATATTTTGGTTATTTTTTATTTAGATATTTCTCTAATTTGAAATGTCTTTTTTATTGTTCATGATTTAAAAGAGAGAACTTTTAATATTTTTGTATTTATAGCTTTTCAAAATCAAAATAATTTGTTAAAAATTTATTATATTTATTTAATTAAGTCAAATATTTTTAATATTTTAATTTATTTAATTAAAATAATACCTGAACTTATTTAAATAAATTAAATTATAAATGGGCCATATACATTGTGATCGAGCCCTTTTCCTTCTTGACTCAGGGTCGAGAATTGGATGCTTCGAACCACTTGAATTTGTAATTGGTGGACGCCGCCGGTCTTCTCGATTATCTGGTCGAACAAACAGAATGGGTGAACTAGAGGCCAACTTGGGGGATGTGGGGGTTTTACCCAGGTTGGCACTCCGACGCTCAAGTCAGATATCGAGTGAATGAGGTCAAATAGGATATGCAGTAAATGCCGTAGGCAAAACTTACTTGTGAAATAAATGCATGGGGTATTTATACTAGGTAAAACTCATCATTACGTCGACCACGTGTTACCGCCGCGTGTTGACAGGTGGCCCATTAAGTTCAAGCATTAAATGCTCGGTCGGCCATTAACAAGTGCAGAAATGCTGACGTATAGCAAGGGGTCGACGGACTCGGGAGAAAGTAATTGAGGTGCCTGAGTCGAGTTAAGTCGACTATAGGATGTGGTAATTTCTCTGGGAGTAAATACGGTGCTCGAGGTTTTACTCGAGTGTCGGTTGGGTCGAGGATGTTACACGTCATAGATTGCTGGAGGTCCACATGTCAGACAGATATTGTCCACGTCATAAGCCCCCCGAAATGTTGGCTTCTAGGGCTGACGTGGAGGCAACATTTCATCTTTGGACGTGGGACCCAGGAGTAATCATTGCGACGTTTTATCTTCTCGATTCCCGCACAAATTACCTCTATAAATAGTGGTTGTCAGTAATTTCATTTTACCGTTTCTTAAAGCAATAGTGCAGCAGAGTATCGGGTTGTCCGAGCAGCCTTCAAGAATTCTGTGTGCCGGAGCACCAGCAGATTTCGAGTGAAAACTTCGAATTTTTCAACCCCAAAGGTAATGATCGAGTTCTTTTATAAACTTGTCTTTATATTTTTGCTTTTTAAACTCGACTGCTTCGAGGGAGAGGTCGATCTCTTTCGTTTTAAAGGAGCCCCCTCTCTCGATTCATCTTGTTCGAAGAGTCTTATTTTCTTTCGAAATGTTTCAGCATAAGTTGTCGGTGAATCGAGAGGAGGAAGGTCCTGTGGGCATGGGGTGCGTCGTCCTGTCCGATTTCTCGAGTGACTCTTCGGGGTACACGGAGTCGGAGTCGACTCGAATAGAGTCTACCAACCCGTAGGGAGTAGACGAGGAGGTCAACATTATGGATACGGGCAGTTCACCTCATGAGAATGAATTGGAGGAGGTTGTTGAGGGTCTCCATCGGGGCGATGAGACTTCAACCTCAGGTCGAGAGGAGGAGGAAGAAGAGGAAGACAACGCAGAGCCCGATAGAACATTACCGAAGGATCCTCGAGGCATCCCATGTACTATCTCCGAGGAGAAGGTGAGGAGGATTAAGCTGCTATTATTCGGAGGGGCCCCGGAGTATGAGGGATACCGGGTGATAAGGCCTCGACCTAGGAGTCGAATGACAAATCCGTCTCAAAATTATATCGTAATAAACTACTTGGCGGTCGAGAATGGGTTTCGGGTGCCTATTCCGAGTGAAATGCTCGATTTTTACAACGAGCTGAAAATAAGCCCATTGCAGTTGATACCCAACTCGTACGCAATGGTAAACGGGTTGAGGGCATTGTTGTGGTGTTTGGGGTATGCCCCCAACATATTTTGTCTGTCAGAGGTTTTTCAAGCATCTCTGACGTCGGAGACATCGATGTCTGGACCTGGATTTCTCCAGCTGTCCTTAAAAAATAATTATAAGTTGGTCCTCTCTCCGACTTCCTCGAACGGGAAGGGATGGAAGGAGAGGTTTGTATACATCGAGAGCGAGAAGGGTTGGCCGAGGCTGAAGTACCCAAAATGGAGTTGGAATCCTCGAGCCACGTTGCCGAGAGGGATTTTGGGGTGGCCCAACATCTTAGTCCAAAGGTTGAGGGAGATGGGAAGTGTAGACTCGAACAATATGATCGAGCCACAGGTACTGATTGAGTTGGGGTTAGCCCCGGGTGTGAAGAAGGACTTCGACCCCGGTAACTCGAGTGACCTTATTTCCTCGAAGCAGTATTTGTGTCCATTTTTGTCTTTCAATAACTTGCATTTTTTCTTTCTAAGTCGATGATCGATTTTCTTTGCTCTCTGATTGCAGAGACCTAATCATGTCGGCTGCTCTAAACGCGAGGAGGAAAGAAATGGCCGAATTGGCGAAGTCAGCAAAAAAAAAGGGTTGGCGGGGCCCACTGAGGCCAAGAAGCAAGCCGCCAATGAAACCACTCGGGTAGCCGTTCCCGAGGTCCTGAATATGCGGAGCCCCGAGGCTCCCGGGCGAAGGGGTCCACCTTCCAAGAAAAGGACACAGTCGACGAGGGAGGGCGAGGTGGAGGCCTTGAAGATGAAAAGGCTTAAAATGCCAGCAGACCGGGGCACCTCTTCCAAGTCTCCAGCCCCTAAATCCTTCAAATCCCAGACCGGGGTCGAAAAGCAGGTTGTTCCGACCGGTCGCACAACTCCGTTGTCCCATTATGAGCCCATCGTCAAGGTGCAAATAGGTAAGAAGGTGGGGGATCTCGACTAGGGGGTCGGCGCTGTGATCCCCCGGAATGTGGCGAACACTTTGGCCAAGGTTCGATAGCCTCCCATGATCCGACCCATTCAATTTGTCCCTTGGAATGCCAGTGAGGAAGAGGTGTAGCTCTTCTTTGATTACCCTACAATCTCCGAGCCCCATTTTCCCAGGGAAATTGAGATCATAAATGATAAAGGGGAGCCTTGGAGACTGAGCTCGGCGCCTCGGGATTATAAGACTATCGGCGCCCTCTACAGCTCGATACAGACGGAAGTGGATCATCGAGAGAGGATGGTCTATTCCGATGACGAGATCGAGGCATAAGCCTCGCAGAAGTTTATAGCTGTAAGTTGATAATCGATATCCTCTTGTTGATATATTCGATTACTTGTTTCATCGATTGATGTTCTACACTGTCTTCAGATGGGACAAGATATGTTCCACATCGCGCGGCGGAGCTGGGTGCATCGGCAGTTGAGGATCCGGGCCGAGTCGTTGGTCGAGGGCATGAAGGGGGAATTGTCGGAGAAGAATAAATGGCTGAAAGAGGTGGAGGCGGACAGGGAGAAATTGGACAAAGAGCTCTTCGATGCCATAACGAAAATCTCAGAGCTCGAGGAGGAGCTGAAGAAGGAGAAGGCCAAGTCCTCGATGTCGAAAGACGAGAGAACGGGGCTCAGGAGGCAAGGCAGATCGAAAGAGAGCAAAAAAGAGCCATGCGCGCCATTATCAAGTGCAAGGAAGGGCTAAGTCTGTCCATCTCTGAGATCGATAATAGGGGTGCCTATCGATTCATGAAATTGAGGGCTTTTTCCAAGGCTTGCTGGATTCTCAGCTTCAAAGACGTCGATGAGGGGTTCAACCTCTGCCTCGCTCAAACGCAAGCGGCAGGTTACGTGCCCGAGAATTATGATGAGGAGAAGGTGGAGATCTTCCAGGATGATCCTCGACCGGCCATCCTCAGCCTGCCTGCCCCCGAACCGGAGCCCGAATGGGAGAAGGAGGAATTTGGGTTTGCCATAGTTCTTGCCCAGTCTATGTATAAGGGCGAACCCGAAGATCAAATGGCCATGCCTCGAGAAATCGACATCTCCCAGTCTTTTGAGCCAACCGACATCTGCCCTGATTATTTTGGACCGGAAGCCCAAGTGCCAATCGAGGAGGGGATCAACCTGTGAGATGAAGAGAATGGACTCGCCCTATCTTCGCGCTCGATTTCTTTTTTGCTGAAAGTGAACCATCAATTTCTGGGATTCGACTGTTAGGGTGAATCTCTTGTTCGTTAGGCATCTCGACTGTTAGGGTGAGCGCTAGTAGTTGTTGACTCGAAGCCCATTTGTAAATAGGTAGGGGCTCGAGTGTGATCTGCTCCTATGAGGAAAATCCAAATGTTTCATGTTAAAGCTCGAGAATGTTAGACTCGAGTCTTCTTAGTCTTTAGAATGTTCTAATTTATCGAGTATATTAAGTTGTAATTTTGCTTCTTTTAGTTAATGAAATGTTGTGTTCTAATTTATTGAATGATTCTTTTCCTTATATTCGAGTTATATTATCGAGGGCATTGTATCGATAAGACGTGCGAGGTGTACTCTAATCTTTTCGACGAAATGATGAGTACGATAAAACTGAATAAAAAAGGATAAGATCGAATCATAACGTAGAATTTCATTAGTCAAAAGGGGCTGAAGTACAATTGTCGAGTATAAAGTTTCACAGATAAAATCTTTTGAGGTTGTGTGCATTCCACGATAGAGGAAGGGGTTTTCCTTGCAAATCTTCGAGGTGGTAAGATCAATTCTTTCCGATGGTAGCGACTCGATAGGGTCCATCCCAGTTGTCTTCAAGCTTTCCAACATGCCTTGTGACATCAACTCTTTTTACGACAAGATCTCCAACCTGGAAGTGTCGAGGCAGGATATGCTTATTGTAAGCTCTTGAAGTAGTAGCATGATAGTTTTGCATCCTCTGGTAGCTCTTCAATTGTATCGAGATCATGAGCACGTTGTACTGAATTTTGCTCGGGTGCTTGTTGTTCAACTCCAGGGGAGTGATGTAAAATCTCTGCTGGAATCATAGCCTCTGATCCGTACACCATCGAGTATGGGGTTTGTTTAGTTGGTGTCCAAGGTGTTGTTCTATAAGCCCATAGTACTCCATCTAATTCGTCCACCCAGAATTCCTTCTTGGCATCGAGTTTTACCTTAAGACTTTGAATGAGAGTTCGATTTATGACTTCAACTTGTCCATTGGCTTGCGGGTGTCCGATCAATGTAAATCATTGGCTTATGCGGAAGTCAGCCAAGTATGCCTTGAGTTGGCTGCTTCGGAACTGTGGTCCATTATCGCATATGATGACTCGAGGGATACCGAATCGAGTGATTATGTACTTCCAGATGAAGTCCCGAATGATATGAGTGGGGACAGCCAGAGCTTCGACCCATTTGGAGAAATAGTCAATGGCTACAATGACGAAATATCTCTGTCGAGAAGCAAGTGGAAAAGGTCTGATTATATCAATTCCCTATTGGTCAAAAGGCTAGGCTAAGTCGACTACAATCATTTCGGTCGGGTGTTGATGGGACAAGGTAGCGGTCTTTTGACATCTGACACATTTCTTGACAAACTTGTAAGAATCTTTCTGGAGAGTGGGCCAGTAAAAACCTGCTCGAGAAACCTTCAACGCGAGGGATTTGTAGCCCGAATGGTTTCCGCATGATCCAACGTGAATCTTTCCGAGCACTTGTTGTACTTGGGAGGGTCGGAGGCACCTCTTGGTCGGACCCATGAAGGCTCTTTTGTAGAGTCTGCCATCACTATCTAGAAAATAATTCAGAGCTCGGTATTTGATCTTTCTAGCTTCGACAGAGTTTCGGGCAACACTCCATCTCGGAGAAAGATGACTAGATTATCGAGCCAACAGGGTACGGCAACATCGATCGCTTGAATCTGAGCAAAATCTTGGTCGATCGCTCTTCGCTCTGAAGTCAAGAACACGATTGTTTTCGCTTTAGACCCTTGTTGGCTGCTAGCGAATTTTGACAAGGCATCTGCTCAAGTGTTCTCTTCTCTAGGTACGTGCATTAGTTGGAACTCGTCAAAATCAGCCAGGAGTGTTCTCACTAGCTCGTGGTACTTTACCATAGTATCTTCTCGAGCTTCGTATTCTCCGGCGATTTGTCCGACGATATGTTGAGAGTCGGCTAAAGCTCTGAGTCGGGTGATCCTTTGCGTTTTTGCTATTTTCAACCCTGCTAGAATGGCCTCGTATTTCGCTTCATTGTTCATTGCAGGGAAGTCGAGGCGATGGCATATTCGAGCACGTCTCCGTGGGTGTTCTGTAGGGATACCCCACTCCCCCCCGAAGAGGTCGAAGAACCATTTACCGACATGACCCATAGGGTATTGTCGATGCCCACGAAGGTTGTATTATCTTTTTCAGCCAAGAAGCCGGCCAAAATTTTAGCTTGATATGCCACGCATGGTCGGTATGTTATTTCGAATTGTCTGAGTTCGATCGACCATCGCGTGAGTCGGCCAGAGGCATCGGGTTTCTCCATGATTTGCTTCAGAGGTTGATCTGTTAGTACGACTATCGGGTGCACTTGGAAGTAAGGTTTGAGCTTTCGAGATGAATGGGTCAGTGCTAGGGCAAACTTCTCGATTTCTAGATATCACGTTTCTGGCCCATGCAGAATCTTTGCTTAAGTAGTACACAAGTAAGTGTTTTCTGTCTCGGATAGCTACCAAAACTGAACTAATCGTTTCATGTGTCACAACCAAATAGAGATATAGGGGTTATGAGTCAATTGGTTTAGTCAGGAGTGTAGGGGTCAAGAGGTAACGCTTGAGATCTTCGAAGGCTTGGTCACAATCGGTTGTCCACTCGAATGTTTTGATGTTTCTCAAGGTCTTGAAAAATGGGAGGTTCTTCTCAGAAGATCGAGAGATGAAACGGTTGAGGGAGATCACTCGGCCGACCAATCGTTGTACGTCTCTGATCGATTCTGATTTCTTCAGTTGCTGAATCGCCTTAATCTTTGAGGGGTTTACCTCGATTCCTCTGCGACTGACCATATATCCAAGGAATTTTCCTCCGTTGACCCCGAAGGTGTACTTGGCCGGATTTAGCTTGAGATTAAACTTCCTCAATAGATCGAATGCTCGTTTGAGATGATCGAGATGGTCGTCAGCCTTTTCGCTTTTGACTATCATGTCGTCGACGTAGACTTCTATGGAACTCCCAATTTCGGACTCGAAGACCTTGTTCATCATGCGTTGGTACGTTGCTCCGACATTCTTTAATCCGAATGGCATTACTCTGACGCAATAGATGCCGTTAAAAATGATGAAAGCGGCCTTCGATTCGTCCTCTCTAGCCATGCGTATCTGGTAATAACCTTGAAAAGCATCCATCGTGATCAGGCGCTCGCAACCTGCAGTGGAATCGACAAGCTGATCGATTCGGGGTAGGGGATACGGATCCATCGGCACACTTTGTTGAGATTGGTGAAGTCGTTGCACATACGCCATTTCCCCCTGGGTTTGGTACCAACACAACGTTGCAGAGCCCTTCGATATATTGTATCGGAGTGATGTATCTTGCATCCAGTAGCTTGTTGACTTCGCCTTCAATAATCGCATTACGAGCGTCGCTCTGTCTCCTCAATTTTTGTTTTATGGGCTTGGCGGATGGATCGACGTTGAGGTGGTGCTCAATGACTTTCCGGTCGACTCCCACCAGTTCGGACGCACTCGAGGCGAAGACATCGAGTTTATCTCGGAGGAGTTGTACAAGCATGCATTCTTCACTTCCTCGGCGCCCTTTTCCCAATATAGGTGTTCTTCTCTGGGTGGCCGGGTAACAATTCGACTACCTCGAGTTCCTCTGCGGAATCAAGCTTCGGCTCTTCTTGTTTTTTCTTCTTATTTCGAGGGTTTGTATGACTGGAAGGGCCCGGGGTGATACTTTCCGGGTCATCGAGATATTCCTCAGGTAGAAAGTCAGAAACAGGGAAAGAGGCTGGGTTGTTATTAGGGCCTGTGGTCTTTTCCATCGATATAGCATAATAGGTCCATGATACTGGGACATCGCATCTCAATTCTCCTATTCCAAAGGGTGTGGGAAGCTTTACCATTTGATTGAATGTTGATATAATGGCTCGGAACTCGATAAGTCTGGGTCGTCCGAAGATGAGGTTGTAGCCGAGGGCATCTCGACCACTAAGTATTCGATCTCTCGGGTGGCCCTTCTTGGTAAGGTTCCCATGGAGGTAACAAACCGAATTCATCCTTTGGTGTAAACTTCGGCGCCTTCGAATCCCGTCAACGGAGTTTGGATAGGGTCGAGCAATAGTTTATCATGCAGATTCATTAGAACAAGAGTCGAGTACAGAATTGTGACGCCCCGGTCTTTCGGCGGCTTAGTTTTGTTTAATGAGTTGTTAATTGCGCAATTTAATCTAGTTAATTACGTAATTATGTGATTTAATTGTTATTATTTGAAATAATTGATGTGATTTAAATGATTTATGTGACTATATGAATTAAATGGATTATTTGAACGAATGAATTACGTGCGTTTGAATTAAT
>JBBMKE010434505.1:0-10174 GCA_037834125.1 Lippia alba
AATACGAAATACGCGAAATTCCTAAGCATGCAAACGAAAGCTCAAAGAATCCAATTAAACACTTAGCCAAATAATTACCATTAACACAAGGATAAGCAATTTATAAATTTAAATACGCAAATAGCACACCCGTGATGTCATACCTGAAAGTACGTACGTACGGGATGTCACAATACCAATTTGCTTGCCTTCTTTAGGGTCTGACCCAAATTTTCCTTGTGCAGGTACCGTCATGACGATCGCGAGAGACAAGGCTGCCAAGCGCAAGGCCCTCCAGAGGGAGAAGGAGTTGAAGAAAGAGTATGCGAAGAAGGGTCAAGGCACCCACGGCGGATGAAATCGCGATCCACGAGGGACTGTCGGAGGCCCACACCCTCAAGCGAGTGGCGGAGTTGGGTGACGCCGTGGGGTAGCATTGGGAGGGTATCATTTCCTCATCCGCACAGCACGATGAGGTGGCTTAGGATGCCGGGGGCAGTTCACGGAAGCCGCGGGAGAAGGGGCTTGTCGCAGATATCGCCGGGGACCCTGGGTCGAAGAACGAGCCCGTAGTGGACCCCAACCTCGAGAATGTGCCCCGGGCTCGCCACACGGGCAAGAGAAAAGCGACGGAGCAGGAAGGGGATGCCCCAAAGAAGGTTCCTGGGTAGGGAAAAGGGAAAGGGAAAGAGAAGGCGAGGGAAGACCAAGGGCAGGCTCGACCATCGACTGCGACCCAGGGGGACGGGGGTCGGAGGGCAAAACTGAAAATCCCCACATACGGAACTGCAACCCCTCCGAAGTCTCACATGCTCCAGGAGGAATACAAAGCGATAATCAACATCCCAGTTTTTGAGGGAGCCAAGTACCCCTTTGGCATCTCTGAGTTGGACTCGGAGGGAAAGGAGAGGAGGATCGCGACCGATCCGATCAACCCGAAGGCGCTGGCGGCCTGCTATCACACTTTGCAAACTTCAGCAGACCACACGGAGATAGCGAAGGAAGACGACGCCACCCTGGTCTGGAACATCGCTGGGCACCATGCGGCGGTAAGTGACTTGGGCCTCCTTATTTCCTTTAGGTGGTTTTCTTGTCTTCTTTTATTAAAGTGTTGCCTTTTGTTGTTTCAGGCTTCTGTCCGACTGTACCAGCTCGCCAAGCGGAATGAAATGAACCGCAAGGCACAGAGCCAGTTATTGTCCGAGCGAGCCACTGTCTTTGATTCCAGGAGCTGGCAGGATGAGTGTGCTCATTTGAAAAAGGTGCTAGAAGAGTCGCAGGCCGACCACGCGGCCACTGTGAAGAATTTAAACGGGCAGCTCCATGCTTCGATCGTGGAAAAGTCGAGCTTAGAGGTCGAATTGGCGAGCCTCCGGGAGAAGCAGGAAAAGATGGAGTTGGAGTTAGCCTCCGTACGCAGTCTTCTCGACAACAATGAGAAGGAAAAGGAAGATGCGTGCAAGAGGGCCCACAAGACTGGGAAAAGGGACGACTGGATTGATGGGCACAAGGCCGAAAGGGACTACGGGGTCGATTGCTCTTTCTGGAGCCTAGACAAGCTGCTGCCGTCGATCCGGGACAAGACGGTCTGGGACTTCATTAACTCAGACGTTTTTGAAATGGTCGGAGGGACCCTGGCTGTGAATGACATGGACTTCGACTTCTTCAAGTGCTTGTCCCAGGTTCACCACTATCATCCCCTTCCCCGCGACCTCCTACTGGACACTGAGAAGATAGGACTGGGGGCTCCGTACATCTCGGGGATGTTGCCAGAGGAGTTCAACAGCCGACTGAAGCCCTTGGAAGAGTCCATCACCAGGGAAAAGCCACTGATCGAAGAGGAAAATAAAATGGCGTTTGGCTTTCCGATGGAGGTTGCTGAGGAGGAGGAGGAGGAGCCTGATTGGTCCAAGATTACTTTTGGTTGGACCACCTCTTGGGCTGATCAGAAGGCGGACGGGAAGCAGCCGAGCCTTGAAGACTTGGAGATGCCTGCATGGCAGAGCTTGGAGGAGGTGCGGAAGCAACTGCTGGCAAGTTTCAAAGCCGAGAGCAGTGGGCAAAATGATCGATGTGCCGAGATGATGGCCATTATGCATGTGCCTTTGCCCAAAGTCCCCTCGGGCTCTGACTCAGAGGACGAGGTCCAAGTCCTGGCTCAGAACCCCTCAGCACCTATTCTGGTCGAAGATGTTCAGCCTTTGAACGTGAGAGTTCCAACGCCCATTGGTGGAGCTGAAGCGTTTGGCGGCTCGGTCACTTACCCTCATGAGGAGCCAGCCTCTTGAATCCCCTTTAGCTTGTACTTTCCAGCTTTCTTCCTTAGTTTTTAATGTTCTGTTCTTATTGGAGGGTTGGACCCTCAAGAACCATGTAATTCTGGGCTCGCACCCTTTTAAGTTTTAATGAAATTTTCTTTTAAACTTTCTGTACATCTCCTGGCTCGGGGTTGACCCGGGCGCTTGGTTGTTTTTCGATCGTTTATGTATTTGAATTTTGAATGATAAGTGTGATGACACTAAGTTCATTTGGTAAGATTCACAACGTAATTAATCATAAGCCCAAGTTAATAAGCGTAGTGACACTAAAACTTTAGGAATGAATTTAGATTAACTGAACTTTAGGGCGAGTCCGGATTGACCGGATTAATCTTGAAAGGTTTAACCTTGATTAAGACAAAAAGGGATCCAGATTGACTGGGAACCCACTTTCATTACTGAATTTGCATATAAGCAGGGAAAATTCACAAGGGGGATGCAACTTAAACATAAAATTTCTTCAAATTATGTGCATTCCAGGATCTCGGGATAGGATTGCCATCCATGTCTTCCAAGTGGTAGGCTTTATTGCAGCCTATCTCGAAAATGCGGTAGGGACCTTCCCAGTTGGGTTGTAGTTTGCCTACATGTTTGGTGACTTCCACCTTTCTAAGTACCAGGTCGCCAATTTAGAAAGCTCGGGGTCAGACCCCTTTGTTGTAACTTCTGATGACCACGGCCTTATATTGTTGTTGGTGTTGGTAACCTTTCTGGTAAAGTTTCTTGACCATGTCTAGCTCGTGGGCCCGATCCTCAGTGTTCCTGGCTAGTTGATAGTTGGCGACGCGAGCAGTTTGGTGCAATAGCTCCGCTGGGATCATTGCTTCTGATCCGTATACCATGCAAAATGGGGTTAGACCCGTAGCACTTCTTGGGGTAGTTTGGTACGCCCAGAGTACACCGTCAAGTTCTTCTACCCAGGCACCCTTCTTGGCTTCCAAGCGCTTCTGCAAGTTTTGGATGATTATGCGGTTGGTTACTTTGACCTGGCCGTTTGCTTGGGAATGACCACGGAGGCAAATCTTTGGCTAATGCCCATGTCCGTAGAATATGACCTGGTCCTTGCGCTTTGGAATTGGGTTCCATTATCGTAGATGAGAACTCTAGGTATGCCAAACCTGCAAATGATGTTACGCCACAAGAAGTCCTGGATGACCTTATCAGTGATCTTTGCTGCGGGTTGAGCCTCAACCCACTTGGAGAAGTACTTCACTGCTACGATTAGGAATCGTCTTTGTCCTATGGCGAGGGGGAGAGGGCCAACTATGTCAATGCCCCACTGGTCAAATGGCTAATAGACATCGACCAGGGTCATCTCCATTGGGTGCTAGTGCGTGATGTTGGCGTGCATCTGGCAGTTGACACACTTGCGGGCGTATTCCTTGGCATCTTCATTAAGTGTGGGCCAATATAAATCACTTCTTGACACTTTCTTTGCCAAGGATCGACCGCCCGCATGGTTGCCGCATTGGCCATTGTGGATTTCTTCCAACACGTCCAAGGCTTGAGAGGGGCGAAGGCATCTATTCGTTGGTCCTGTGAAGGCCCCTTTGTAGAGTCTGCCCTCGGAGTCCAGTGAATAGTTTTTTTTTGTAACATAAACGCCTTGCTGAGCTCTTATCCGCGGGTAAGGTCCCGTCCCGAAGATACAAGATGTACTCATCTAGCCAACATGGCTCTGCTGGGTCGATAGAGCATATCATTTTAGTTTCTCCGTCGATCACTCGGCCCTTGCTTGAAAGGTAGGTGATGCTTTGATCCTTCGTGCCCCGCATTCCGTTGGCAAACTTTGATAAGGTGTCAGCGCGCGTGTTTTCTTCTTTGGGGACTTGTAGCAGCTTGAATTCCTTGAATTCAGATGCTAACGACTTGACTTTGGCTATTTACTTGATCATGGAATCTTCGCGTGCCTCGTAGGAGCCATCAACTTGGCTCGCGATGAGCTGGGAGTCTGTCGTCACCGAGATTCTTTCTATTCCATGCTCCATGGCGATTTTGAGGCCTGCAATTAGAGCTTCGTATTCTGCCTCATTATTAGTGGCTGGGAAGTCGAGGGAGATGGCGAAATCAAGCTCTTGTCCCTCTGTGCTTACTAGGGAGATCCCCACCCCTCCCTCTGGGAGGTTGAGGAGCCATCAACCGGCATCATCCACAAAACCGAGCGGGCAGTTTGCTTTGTCGGGTCATTCTTCTCAATTAAAAAGTCTGCTAGAATCTGGGCCTGGTAGGCTGCCCTGGATTGATAACTGATATCATACTGGCCCAGTTCGACCGCCCACTTGGCAATACGTCCTGCGGCGTCTGATTTGACCAGGACTGAGGGGAGCCCTTGGTTGGTGAGGACCACAATTGAATGGGCTTGGAAGTAGTGTCTGAGCCTCCGGGATGTATGCACCAAGGTGAGGGCGAACTTCTCAATTTTCAGGTAGCGGAGTTCTGGTCCGTGTAGGATCTTACTCACGTAGTAAACTGGTAGGTGTTTTCGGTCACGGAGGGCCACAAGGACCGAACTGACCGCTTCCTCTGTGACTGCTAGGTAGAGATACAAGGTCTATCCCGGGATAGGCTTGGTTAGGAGGGGAGGGGAGGCCAGATATTCCTTGAGCTTTTTGAAGGCTTCGTCGCACTCGTCAGTCCATTCGAATTTTTTGATGTTGCGGAAAATCTTGAAAAAGGGGAGATTCTTCTCGGATGACCGAGAGATGAACCTATTCAGAGATATGACCGACCCACGAGAGTTGGACGTCCCGTATTATGTGGGGTCTGTTGATGCTTTTAAGCACTAGGATCTTCTCTGGGTTTGCTTCAATTCCCCTCTGGCTGACGATGTAGCCAAGGAATTTGCCTCCCTCCACGCCAAACGAGCACTTACTCGGATTCAGCTTCAATTGATATTTGTGAAGGAGGTCGAATGTGCGACCCAAGTCACTTAGGTCCGATTCATTTTTCTCGCTTTTGAAGATCATGTCGTCGACGTATACCTCCATGGTTTTTCCTATTTCTTCTTCGAAAACCTTGTTTACCAGTCTTTGGTAGGTGGCACCTGCATTTTTCAACCCAAAAGGCATTACTTTAAAGCAGTAGATTCCCTTCACCACGATGAACGCGGTTTTCTTCTTATCCTCCGGGACCATAAAAATCTGATAGTAGCCTTGGAAGGCATCCATCATGCTTAGGAGCTCGCAGCCCGCGATGGAGTCGACCAGTTGGTCGATTCGAGGCAGAGGGTAGGGGTCTTTGGGGCAGGCTTTGTTCAGATCAGTGAAATCTTGACACATTCGCCATTTGCCACCAGTTTTCACCACCAAGATGATGTTGCATAACCAGTCCACATACTTGGCTGGTGTAATGTACCCTACATCCAAGAGCTCGTTGACCTTTTGTTCAATTATTTCATTACGCTTGTCACTTTGAGCCCGAAGGTGCTGCTTGAAGGGGCGGAAACTTGGGTCCACATTCAGGTGGTGTTGGATGACTTTGGGGTCAACACCGACCAGGTCGGAGGAGCTCCAAGCGAATACGTCAGTGTTTTCCCTTAGGAATTAGATAAGCATGCACTGCTGCTTCCCTTTCAGATTGGCACCGATGTTGGTGGTTTTTTCATCATCGTCGGGAACCAAGTGTACGGGCATAATGGATCCGGCCGCCGCGATTTTCCCATCGTCTATCTTCCTCTTTTTCAGGGCAATGGTAGAGGTCATCTGTTTGGAGCACATTTCTGCAGTAGAATCCTCTGGGTTGGCCAGCTCAGTGTCGATGAAGTCATCTACGTGCAGGAGTGGGACGATCTTCTTGTTGGGGAGCTTAACTTTCTCCATGGAGATGGAGTAGCACTCCTAGGATTCGGGGATGTTGCATCTCAATTCCCCAATGCCATGCGGGGTTGGGAATTTGATGGTCTGGTGGTAGGCCGAAAAGACGGCTCTAAATGCGATGAGGGCGAGGCGTCCTACTATGATGTTGTAAGTAGAAGGGCATTCGACCACCAAGAACTCGATCACTTGGGTCGCTCTCTTGGGCAATTTCCCCATGGAGGTAATGAGCTTGACCCGTCCCTTGGAGTAAACTTCGGATCCGCCTAATCCTGTTAGGGGTGTTTGAATGGGTTCATAGTCAAGTTTATCATGCAGGTTCATTTTTTTGCAAAGTAGAGTAAAAGATAATGTTTGCCTAGGCTCCACTATCAACAAAGGTCTTGTGAATGGCACAGTTAGCTACATCGAGCGTGACTATCAGCGGACAACTCGGCACAGTATCGTCCCGTGGCATCACTGGTACAAAATCCCTATCACTAAAGGTGATCTCTTGCTCTGGCCATTCTTTGTCTGGCTCGTTGTGCATCACTTCCCTGGGGCCATAGAGCTCTAGGCCGGCTTCCCTCCTTGATCGCTTGCGGGCTGTTTTGGAGTCTCCGCCAGCCGGGCCACCTGCTATCATGAAGATTTCATAGGTGGGCAGGTTATGCTGGTCCTCGTCAGCCATTTTCTCTAGTGGCTGCTTGCGCTCTCTCCTGACGGGCAGGGAGTCTCCTCGGTCGAATGCCTGCTGGGCCCGATCGTCCAATTTTCTGACGAACTCAGCGAAGTGGCCCCCTTGGATCAACCTCTCGATTTCCTCATATAAGGCGATACATTTGGAGGTCCAGTGCCCGTACTGCATGTGGTTTGCACACCTCTTGCTGGATTCTTTTGCCTTCTTGGTTTCCTTCAGCTGCTTGGGCGTTTTGAGCAGTCCGCGATCCATGACTTCATAGATTTTCTCAATCGAGCAGGCAAGGGTGGTGTACGGCTTCTTTACCCCGCTGCCTGAGGGTGTCTCCCTCTTTAGACACTGCTCCATTTTGCTGGAGAGCTTGGGAGGGTCCGGTCGAGTTGGGTCAGAACGAGGCTGGCGGTCGCAGGCTTGCTCGTTGCCTTTCCTCTCGTTTCTTCGCGCCTGGGCTTGGTTGCTGGCCTTGACTTCTTCCAGCCACATGTACTTGCGTGCGATGACCATGACCTCCTCTATGTTCTGGGGCTCTTTGAGGATTATGTTGTTGGCACACTTCGCGTGTCGGATTGCGGCGTGTAGAGTCTGGGTGAGCACATCGATGTCTAGGTGCTCGACCTTGACCAGCGCTTTGTTGAAGCAGGAGAAGAAGCGCCTCAAACTCTCTCCATCCTCCTGGACGATGGCGTAGATATAGGTGGAGGGGAGTTTAATCTTGGACATGGAGGAGAAATGGGCTTGAACTTCCGGGAGAGGTCGTCGTAGTCCCAGATGCTATGGGGGACGAGTCTTTCGAACCAGTCTTGGGCTGGGCCCTCGAGCGTGGTTTCAAAAATATTTGCCCATATCAGCTTGGAATGGCCGTACATGCTGACCTGTGCTTCAAACTTGGAATAATGTTTGATGGGGTCTGAATTCCCACTGTAGATAGGAGATTCATAGGGACCTTATCCTCAAGCTTGGCATCGATTATTGCATCACAGAAAGGGGACCTTGCTTCCCTTTCTCTCCTGTAAGCCCTCGCTTGATGAGGGCGGTGGCGCTCTTCTTAGTCTTGCGGAATGTGCGAAGACACTTTCTCCTAGGATCAACGTAATCCTCAGCTTGCAGCTGTGGCTGGCGTGGTTGGGGTCTGGGGGGCAGTTGATTTCTCAGGTCGGCTGGACCGACCCAGTGCCCCCTATTAGCCCTTAGATAGACGTCGGGGTGGACCCGAGCCCCTCAATCGATCAAAGACCGGGATGTTTCTTGGGAGTGGATCGCCCCTATCCATTTCACTCGCGGTGCCTGCAACATTCCAAGCGCCGCAGTCGTCCTCTCACATGTTTCTATAAATCTGTGAGGGGCGTTCCTCTTTCAACTCCTGCCTCGGTTGGGCAGGGCATCTCCTTTGTTGTTGGGCTCCGTTATCATCGTAGCCCTCTTCAATCTGGGCACCAAGCTGGACTTGGTGCTGTCCTCCCAAGGCAGGGGCGAGGAGGATAGCCCGCTGTTGAGGGTAGTGCCCTTAAATAAACTGGGGAGGGTACTCCTAGATGTTGGCCTGCAGTGGATGATGTGGGACAGCATAAACTATGGTCGGCGCCGAGCCCTATGCCGTAGGGTATGCAGCGTTCTGGGGAGTGATTGCCAATGGACTTCCCCTTGGTGGTGCTGGCATATTGGGCTCTCTGTTTTCTCTGGCTACCGCGAGAGCCTCAGTGCGGCATTGTTCTGCGTAGGCCTGAGGTCCGCCTCCGAAAGAACCATACGTGTTTGCGTGACAGGCACGCCGTCAACGGCTGGTGCGCCGAGGGCCTGGGCTTGGAAGTTGCCCGCCAGCGCACTTAGGTCAGTGAAGACCTCCTGACCGTTCTCATCGTAGGCTCTTCTCCCTTGCCTTGTCTGCACCATGGTGGAAAGAGAGAGGTAGGAAGGAGAGTATTGAAGACTTAGAGAGATGGCTTTTGTTCAGAGTTTCCCACAGACGGCGCCAAGATGATCGTGTCAAAATCCAGCTATGTGTGTGGACGGCGGATAAGGAATTCGAATCACCCAAGAATTTATAATGTGGAAGTGCTCTGATGCTTTCCTTAGTTGAAAAGGAATGAACAATCGTAAACTTCAAAGGCCAAACAGGGGAAGGTGGGGGTTGGACCCTTTTTGGCACTCCGACGCTCAAGTCAGAGACTAGTTTTGGGTCAGGAATGCAAGTGAGTAAGGAGTTCAGTGTGCACAGAAAAGCTTACCTCCATCTCTGGGGAGATGGCTTATATAGGCGAAGACTGTGTGCGGGTACACCTCCCAGGAAGTGTGGATCTCGGTCTGTTAAAGGTGGGCTGGGATGGTGACCGGAACAGTGCTTTTATGGGAAAAGCATTGTACCTTTTCTACAGCGGCACTGTAACAGTGTCCTTGGGAGGCCGCATTTAATGCACGTGGTGGTGGAGGGAATCTGCATTTAATGCTCGCGTACAGAATGCTGGGGGCCGGTTTCGATTGTCCCTCTCGATCGAGAGTGGAGCGCGGGTCGCGACCCCAGTCGCGTGAGGCATAGGAATGGAAGATTCCTCCAAGGGGTGGATCGACGGCGAGTGGACTCCAGGTCGAAACTTGGGGGCGTCCCATTATCCGCGTCAGCTACCACGTGGCACACATCAGACGGGCCACGTAAGAGCCCCAATTTCTACCTTATCAGTCCCTTTGTCTATCTAATGTCTATCACATTTCTCTCTCCCACACACATAAACACATTAAAGATTATTTATTAAATAAATTCAATATTTATTCCTTTATTTTTTTATTACAAGCATAAAAAGACGTGGGTTAAATGGATATTATATGTTGGAAAGTAGGGCAGAAACGTCACTTCGGTGGCCATGGCAATGGAGAACTGGTATAAGGCTGTGTTTACTGTATTCACTTTTCAGTTTTCACGTTTGTATTTTCTTCATTCTCTTCTGAAAGGAAGCCTAAGATTAAGTTTTATATTTTGATGATATTTTGGTGGTGTTAAATTGTCATCTCCCCACCCCGCTTACCGGTCTTGCCGCCACCAATGGCCAATTGTTGACTTCTCGTACTTTGGCCGCATCCAGCCACCCACCGTTCTCACCAAGTCACTACCACCATCAATCATTCCCACAGTCGCTGCTTATCTTTCGTCTTCTCCTCTGAATCTTTGCCGCTGACAGCACCACCTCCATCCAGGCTGCAGTACCCACCCCAATCTAGTATTCATGTATGTGTATTATGGAATTTTCTCCTTTTTACTTTATTTTATAATAAAAAGATCATATGAACTAATTTGTGGTGGAAAATAGTGCATTCGCTTATTATAACATTTGGTGGAAAATGGTGTTTTGTTGGTTGCTTGATTTGCGAAATGGGTTTGAGTTATTTGGGGATTT
>JBBMKE010434515.1:0-10174 GCA_037834125.1 Lippia alba
AAGAAGGACTTGAGGCAATGAGGAGCTGCACATATAAAGATCCCTTCCATCATTTTGATTGTCTGGATTTTTTGAATGCGTTCATCACACCTATGAATCAAGATGAATAATACAGGAAATTATTGTCATTCATAAGAGCAAATCACTAACAATGTCAACAAAGTAAACAACCAACAGAAAAATTATGAATATATATACAAAGAAATCTTTTATTTAGAAGTTTAAAACTGCGTGAAGAAGTAAATCAAGTCAAGGTTCAACCAAATGTAAAGTTACCATGCTAGAAGAAACAAATAAATAAATAAGCCTTACAGATAGCAAAGAGAATCACTCCGAGCACAGTCCAGACAGAAGGCATGCTCACAGGGGCTCTGCAATAAATAAGATTGCCAAGGTACTAATGAAAAAAAAAAAAAATTCATAGTGAGGAGAAAGCATGACTACTTCAAAAATAATGTTCCATACAATGTCATGAAACAAAAACAGGAAGTATATCACATCATGTCAAAGCTTAGTGTCTTGATATTAAATTGCGAGAGACAAAATTCAGAATTGTAAATGTAACACTTACCAGACGACCATATATAGCAATAGGGAAGTCACATCTAACACAAAAATGAACCCGTTCACCGAGCTGACGACGAGACCTGCGGCCGACAGTCTTAATAACAGCATTTGCACTTGCTGAACCCAGGCACTTGGCTACGGGAAGATCAGCCAGGACTAGATGGTCGGGGCAGGCAACTGTGACAGTTTCCACCGCCACAGGTTTTGCACTTCCACCAGATTCACTAGCTGGTTTGCTTAGCCGAATCTGCAGCATCTTTCCCCAGAATTTTAGGCAGTTTTTGCAGTTCTGAGTTTAAACTCTAAGAAAATCAGCTTTCTGCAATAAATTGGCAACAAGCATTCATCACAATTTCAAACTGATTATATCAATACACACAGTATCTAAGAAATTGTATTTCTTCCGTAAAACACTAAAATCTATCAAGTGAAGGCATTGAAAACGCTCGGAACGTCTGCTGCTAATTCCAAACTACGTTAAAACTCTGATTGAAAAGAGAGACGGAAAATCAGAGCTCCAGATATTCAAATTCCATCTTGAATATGAAAATAAATAATAACATCTAACAACAAATGCTTCAGAGAACCATGGGAGATTTACCGATACAGAATTTGAATCGAAAGCCAATCTGTTTGCTCTTCAACCCTAGATCAGAAGGTGTGAGATTTTGAGAAAAGGGGGGCTTTTGGTGTTAAAACTCAAATTAGAGGTTGAATGTACAATATTGAAAGTAATTGGGCCACAGGGGGGTGGGCTATATTTACTTTGTCCAGTTATTTAAGTGGGCTATAAAACATTACCTTATTGGGTCACGTAGGCAGGATAGAGAAACGATTTTTTTATTTTTTTTATTGGAAACCATAGAGAAACGATTTTTGGGTAAAGAATTGTTGCAAATAATAATGAAGCTGCCTGTATTTATTTTAGATTTTATAGTGAAGATTATTATTTTTCCCTCTTATTATATCCTTAATTCAACATGATGAAAATTTCTGATCCGTGAAATGGTTAAATTATAGAATTTGTTAAGCGTAAATACAGTTACATTATGAAGATGATGCGATATATGGTTTTCATGACCACATTCGGATAAAAAAAAAAATTCCCAAACACCACATGAGAAATTGATTTTTATAAATCATAATTACAAGCCAAGCCAAGGGAACAACAATCATATTGTAATGCTGCGACTTAAACCTCCATTTTGGCTTTTTTTCATTCGGCAACTACGAATTAACTGGATTGATAAATGAGAATGCCACCATCTTGATTACATAAATAAATGAAAGCCAAATCTCATGGAACTCGGTGAATAAACTCAAGCAAACTCAAAGTACCTGTTTATTTTGAGAAGGAAAGAGAATCAGATTTCATATTTAGAAAAAAATGCAAGCTCAAAAACTTCACTACTCATAATAGTCCATATGCTGTTTTAATATTCAGTGTCACATGAAAAGAAATTGCTAGCTCTCGATTAACAATACAAATCTAAACTCTGAAAATCAAATATTAAAATTTTCATTTCAATGAGTGCTTCCAGATCTGCTGCAAAACAAAACGGGAAATTAGTGGGAAATTACATGAAGAGTACTAATAAGAAATCATAACAACACATTCAGACTTCAGAGCTTAACTGAGAGTCTAAGAATAAGAATTTCACGGAGATTGCAACTAAGTCTAGAAATGAATTGAAGAAAAATGCACCCAATATTGGATTGCCCTATAACATATAAGGCTGAAACAAAACATCACTCAACGAAGTTAAACATGCTTAAGGGCTAAGTAAAATAAAAGCTCTCCCAATCTACTAACGAAGCTATCAAGTTACACGACAGGGAGTAAACAAAATTTGTCAAATCAAAATCACATGAACAAATTTCAAATAAACACCAACAAGTAAAGAGCAAAAGCACGAAACAACAATTATGATAACATGAACCACTGAGTAGAGTAACATATATCTGATTGCATTAGTTCGAGTTTTCACCTCAAATGTTGCTTGGATACATCATAACTCTGACTCTAGCACCCTGCACATAAACAAACAACACTGAAAAACGTTACCAAACATGCATCCAGAGTTTTCAGATATCCATACATTTTGTACTACCAAAGACGTCTTATGCATCAACTCAAGATTTTGTTTACCCATCAATTGCAATACTCAATAACTGCTAACAAAAATTCATTAAAATAACCAGAAAAGGCAATTTGTATTGAAACGATGCCGATTATTGCAGCTCTGTAAGACATCTGACAATGTAGTTCACAACTAACGAAATCTTCACAATTCCACCACCATCCCTCCCGGAAGTAAAAACTCAGCAAAATACGTTCATATCAAGGAATTAGCTTCTATAAAACATACTAAAATCAAATTCAATTTCATCAGCGAATTCTGCATCTCTAACTACACCTCAAAGGATCACATACTGGCATCAGAGTTAGATATAACAGTACAAAACATACATCCTTACATTTGAATTTGTATACAGAAGTACAAAACAATTCTCTTATATCACTACAGCTAGATAAACGAATAAAACTCATCTAAACATAAAAACAAAAAGTAAGAGAATCATACCATGGATTTAGGCGGAAGGTTGGACTTGAACTTGGCACGAACTACGCCACTGTTTCCATGCGGGCGAGTGACTTTCCCCCAAATGCAACGGTAGTGAGAGCCGTTCTTCTTAACCTTAGCCTTGTAAATATACGCCATTTTCTTCCCAAGGTACCACGCCACTTCCTCCTGAGTGTTCACTCCTTCAATCTGTATCAACGACGTGTTCGGATACTGATTCGATTTCGACCTATCATCAAATTACACGGATCAACGCCGCCATTTCCACAACACCAGCAAAAAATTGCGCAACAAAACAAATCAATGATTCACAGATTGTGGTTTGTAAATTACCTCTTGTATCCGAGGATGGTGCCACGGACATAGAGCCTGACGCGTTCGCCTTGCCTCCCCTTCACCATGGCTGCTGAATTACGAGCTTCGGCGCAGAGAGAAGACTAAACTGAGAAAGAAGCTAACAGAAACCCTACTAGGTCATTCTTAATTTTAAAACGAGATAAGGCATCTTGGGCTAATAGTTCAAGCCCAAATTTCTAAAAATAAGGATATTATTATCGAGAAAGCCCGAACAATTTGTGTTACCAACGGGCCAATTGGCCCAAGTGTAATATTGGGAATTTGCAAAACTCATCCAGTACAATTGAAAAGGTTGAATTTTAGGGACACCATTTTTAAAAATTGCAAATTTCATCATATAGAAATGCAATTTAAGGACAGTTCACCGTTTTAGGCCAAGAAAAATCACGTGTTGTCACGTGACTAATTTGTTCTATGACTTAGTCCACTTATACAATAGGTGGTTATCTTTTAATCAAGTATTTTGTGTCTCTACCCAATCTTATAATTTTTATCAAGTAACCCCGATACGTATTAAAAGATAGTCACTTGATGTATGAGTGGACAAAGTCACCAGAAAAATTAGTCACGTGACGGCAAATGACTTTTTTTTGGCCGAAAACGATGAATTGTCCTTAAATTGCATTTTTATATGATGAAATTTGCAATTTTCGAAATTGATGTCCTTAAAATCCAACTTTGTCAATTGTACTATGAATTTTGCAAACTACCTTGTAATATATTATAGGCTAATAGCTGCCTACTATTTGTTTTCATTTTAATTTTTTTTTTTAAGGGGGAGCCTGGAGGGCCAAATTTATTACAACAAAAGAGGATAGACCCACAAACATAATAGAAGAAAAAGAAAATGTAGATCTCTTTCTCGAAGATATATAAGAGAAGACAATTTTTATAACGGATAGAATTCTCAAAAAATTAGAAAGAAAAAATATTTTCATTGTAATTAGAAATGTAACATCAACTTCCGAACTCATGAGTTACAATAAACACATTTTATACTGCTCAAAGTACAAATTATCTAAGTTACATTCATTTTTATTAGCAAGTGACTGGAAAATGTGTTTTCAAATCATAAAACTAAAATAAGTTCTTTCAGCATTTAATAAAACTAAACATCTACCCGTACCATTCAAAATGTTGAATGAAACCTTATATTCATAAGTGTGCTCGTTTAATAATTACAACAAAATTTCATTATAACATTTCAACCAAGGGAAAAAAAATGACTTCCATTAATTTGACCTCCAAAACGTGCTCAAATGTACACAACGTTGGGGAGCAAATGTAAGATACCCAAAGTCATGTTGGTGGATTATCATATTTTATCAATAGTAAGTTTTCACCTACTAATTATACTTAAGGGAATTAATTGTGCTGGTCCACTTACACGGGGATCGCACAACTATGTAACTGTAACAATTATATTATTATATTCTTCTCGACATTCCTTCCAGCTCAACATTAATTAACAATTATTGTAAATAATTAAAGAGCCCTTCGTCAACATTAATACATTCATGCACAATATTGCCGTATCAAATATATATACAAGTGGGTCTGCAAATCAAATTTCTCCAGATTATATGAATATACACTTTCGTAGTCCATTTTACGTAAAATTAATTAATATTGAGATTTTATTGCTCCATATGTCGATTATTCAGTGGCATCTACATGTTGACCCAATTTTAAAAGCCATTTTTAGAAAATAAAATAAATAATTGAACACTTCTTGATTGCATAGATAAAATATTAGTGTTTACAATTATCAAAGAATAGTTTCTTTTTAAGTAATCAGCACGAATATTTTTAAAAATATTATTTTATTGTGACGTATTGTGTCATTTTGTAAATTTGCATCGGACACTATGTCTAATATTTTATACCTAAAAAATTTAAAAAAAATTATATTATAATATTTCGTTGGTTTATATTCGTAAATTATAAATAACGATAATTGAAAGGTGCATTTGGTATACCAGGAAAGGAAATTAAAGAAGCGGACAAAAGGAAGCATCTCATGATTTTGCGGCGAGGTATGCTGGCAAAGTTGATGATTGGGACAATATATAATTAATTTGACATATAGCAAATTTTAGGAGAGAGTTTGTACCATAAAGTGTGTGTTTAATCATTTATGTGCCATGTGTATTCCTATACTTTGTTAAATAAATTTCATTTTGTTTTTGTCATTTTAGCTTTTGCAATTAAGTTTATGCAATTTACGTATATATTCTTATTTGCCCGAATTTTCATTAGGCAATATTGGTGGCTGGCTTAGTTTACTAGCTCTTAAAAATACTTATAAGATGATGTAATGTGCTAGTGATGAAAATAAATTTATCCTAACCTAAGTCTTTGAAAGTTCTTCATAATTAGGCAATTAGCCCAATGTCCCATCACTAATGACTTCATAAGTGATAATTCCTTTTACTCAACCAGTTAATTAAATCAATCGGCCTCTTCATTTTATATATCAATAATTAGTTAAAACCACAATAATTCGTGTGAATATCATAGGATTGACGATCGAGATTTAAACTAAAAGCAACTCCCTAAGACACCCCGAATCATAAGAGCAAATTCTATCAAAGAAAAAAGATGATCCTATATAATTATGAGTTGCTTATGACATTATTTTATATTGAGACGAATTGTAAATTCTTAAAATAAGTTTTTAATACTTTACATACTCTTTCAATATAAGTTGAATAATCTCACTTCACCACACCCTAAACTATAGTCACATTAATTTTTTACAATTTTACTGAAAATTGTATCAACATATAAGAATATCCGAAAGGGTAAAATACCAAAAACACGTTAACTCGGATGAAAATTTTGGCCACTAATTTCCTGTAAGCATAACAGAGACATGATTTTGGCAAATCGCGTAAAGAAAGAAAGAAAAGAAAAAAGTTCCACTCGATCACCTCCACTCCAGCTGCACAAAAATATTCCCCGTGTTGAAGCTTTCCACATTTATTTATATTTTCATTTTCCGCGGACTTATTACAATTGGCACCCGAATTAATTAATGAGAATTGGAATTAATTAGTTGGGCGCATACTAAGACCTGACGCGTGTCTCGTAAAGTGCGCACCGCCAATGTGAAATATCAATTATAAGTACATAAATATGGGCTCAATGACATGCGAACCTTCTAAGTTCTAACTATGAGCCCATATCGTGTGGACCATGCCCCTCGCCTTATTATTTTTTTTTTATCTTGAGAGTTTCTCGTCATCTAATTAAGTGAAAGACTAGTTTTTCGGGATATTTGAAGATACTTATTGTGGGGATCCCTCCAACGTAATTTTTTACATCCATAAAGTTCGAACCTGAGACATTACTTAAGTGAACTCAAACTCCTATTCACTTGAGTCAACTGTCCGATGGTGCCCCTGGCCTTATAAATACAAAACTTTTATATTTTAATCAAATATTATTTAACACTTCATTTTATATATTTAATGTTTTGAAAAAAAAAATCCACCGAAACTTAACTAATTTTGAACTACCCTTTGAGCTGCACATCGACTTCTTAAACTCGGAAGTTGGTTTTAGTCCACTAACCTAATTATGAGCCAAAGAAGTCAATACAAAATTAAGAAGAATAATGGAATTCAGTGTCCACTTAACTGGGATTTAACTCGCCAAGACACTTGTTGAGTTGGTCAAGAACCACTTTATTAATAATTATTATTCTCTAAAGTTTTTTTCATGAGATGTATAGTCTTAGTAGTGCCCTTAGTCCGCACCCACAATTTATTGGGCAATTAATAGTTACCGCCACTACTAGTTTCATAATCCATATTTGTTGTTTATTAATAAGGTTTAAAAATAATGGAGCTCAAATAATTATGAACCATGTTCTGTAATGTACCATCGATCGAGTTCATAATTTTCAACAAAGTAAAATGTACACTGTAAAATTAAAGTATGTAGTATTAATTAAGATAATGAATTTCATTTTCATTAAATCCATGCATGCACCTTTTTTACTGCATTTAATCAAGAAGTAAATGAGATATCGGCTTCTAATTTCCATGTCTACCTCCTTGACCACATATTAAGGGTGAGATTTGATTCATAATTCTAACCCAATTATGGTTCACGAATACTGACTGCACCGTAAGATTCAAACTTGCCTACCAAAGAATGTTTAATCGGCAAATTATGAATACTTAACATGCACATAATTAACTTTAAAAAATAATATATTTTCTTTAAGCAAACATAATTGTTAATTACACTATGTTCATGATATTATTAGAATCTTGCCGTATATAAAGATGCTTGATGGTTGATACGTACAGCAAAATAAAGTTACAGCAAGAAGTTTGCAACTATGCATGGATTAATTTTTAATTTGTTGTCATTCTAATCTCTTTGTATTAGCTCTATCGCCAGCCTATGAATATCTTGTCGTGTTTTCCTAAGAATTGCATAGTATTTTTCAACTTAAATTATCCTTTTTTAATTCTTTTACGATAATTAAAATATGTTGTCATTTTTGTTTGCGTGGATTCTCAAAAGTAATAGCATCATTACTATATAGATAGTACCTCCGAGGCTCCAAATAGATTACCATATAATATTGTGTTACTTTACTTAAGCTTCCAATAATCCAATTACGTTAATTTAATGGACTGCGCAACGTTATCCAATTATGACGAAAATAATATTACAACCTTAATTAAGGTCAAATATGTAACCTTCTGGATTAGCTTTTCTTAGTAAAATCTCCTTTTTAATCATATAATTACCAAGCATTATGCATCCTTACTTCTTTCTTTTAATGTGGGCTTCATTTTCTTTTTAATAATTGAAAATTAAATATATCACTGAACAACTCTAATTTCTCCGCTATGTTAAAATCTTCGATTATTTTATTTTGTCACAAGGAAAATAGGAGAAAAAGGGGGTGAAAAGAAGAGGTCCAATTTCCATTCATGTGAAGGCACGTCAGTGCATTAATCCGACAAACTTCTCGCAACAAAGGAATTGAAAAGGCACCAAAAAAAAAGTTCAAACCCTCCACGTTTTTATTGACCCTCCAATAATCATTTTCCCAAATTATACAAATTTTATTTCGTCTTTTTTACACATTCTAAGGGCAGTTATCCTTCTCTAAACGCTTTTATTATTATATTTATAAAATTAAAATCGTAAAAAAGGGAATGAATAAAAAAGAACGTTTTCCAATTTTTATTTTTTGGTTAGGAGAGTGTTGTCAACATTACAACAAGGACTTGCAAAACTAAAATAGTAAAAAAGGACATGTTAACCTTTCCCAATTTTTAATTTTGGTAAGTAGAGTGTTTTCAAAATTACAACAAGGACATGTTAACCTTTATTTATTTATCTTTCCCAAATAAAGTATATAAATAACGTAAATGTAGAGAAAAATTATATCTTAAACATTATAAGTTATAACGACCATTTAGAGTGCAAAGTTTTCCCTATCCCTATTAATGGTAGCTGTTTTCATGGACTCGATGGGAACGCAGTTATAACGACCATTTGCAAAACTCTCTCTATCTATGGTAGCTGCGTTTCCAGGGACACGATGGTAGCTGTGTTTCTAGGGACTCGAACTCGAGACCTCGGGTTAACCTAGCATAATGCCGAGCCGCTAATTTACACCACTGATGGTACGACAACTATATTATATACTTATTATTCAATTAATTATATTTTTAAAATTTTTCATTAATTACCCAACAAAAGTAAAACAAATTACTCCACCAAGACTGTATTTCGCAAAATCCAGGGAAGATTTACCAAAATTCCAAAACTAAAAAATGTAAATATCATTTCGCAATGTAGACAAACCTATTTAGCACTCCAAAAATAATTAATCAATAAAAACACCCCATTAACCACGCTATAAATGTAAGAGCAGAAACAGAGTACTAACAACAATTACCCAAATCACATGAACTTATTTGTTATTTCTCTCTTTCGTCGCTCTCAAAAATCAAATAAGTTGTCCCATACTTTCATTTACCCCTTCGATTACGTCCAATTAAAAAACAATTTCATTTTTGCAAGAAAGAAACAAAGCAAGAGAAGAATAAAAGTTTCTTTATTTATTACATTTCCCTTCGCCACCGTACAATATTATGTAACACATAAATACATACAACGAAACAAAGCAACGGTTCATCATTCACGCCCTTCTTTCTCTCTCTCTTTCCTTTGTTTCTCTGACTAAAATTTTCCCGACCAATGTCAACCGCCGGAGCCACCACTAATATAGCCAACACCACCGCGCACGGCGGCGCCGTCGCCCACCAACGCCGTCGCAACGATCAAGAGAAGGATACCGCCGCCGATAATGTGCAATTGCAAATCTCCTTGGATCATTCCAAGAGCGACGTGGACGAGGAAGCATTGCGGAATAATAACAACATCGTCAGCAACGGCGTCGTTTACCAATACGGCGGTTTGCACCACCACCACCACCATCCGGTGATAAGGTACTTCCTGTCGCGGAAGAGGCTGCCGGAGAATTGGGTTCTGTTCGGGGAGGGATTTTTGGGGACTTTCCATTCTTTGACCTCGAGGAAGAACATGGGCCGCACGGTTTTCACGTTCCTTCTGGTCATGGTGGTGGTTTCCGCGTTTTTTAAGGTCGCTCTCAATATGGGCGGCGGCGG
>JBBMKE010434542.1:0-10172 GCA_037834125.1 Lippia alba
CGTCCGTTTGGTCAAATCTAGCCTGCGATTTTACCTTTAAACCCTTAATTATTTCTGATCTAGATCAAAGATGAATCACTCATTCTCATTTTAAATGTACATTTACATTTTAGAGGCAAAATTCCCCCCTTTCTCAAACCCTACATTCCAAGTCGATAATCATATAAGAATTTTGCCATTGTTGATGATACGTCTAATCCGAGATATTTGAAGCTTGTATAGCATATTTGTCCGTGTTTATTGCGCGTTCGCGACATTAAAACAGCCATTAAGGTATGTTCATGGGTTTTCACATCAAAGTTTATGCTTTGCGGGTACTGTGCTTTCAAAAACAATGAATCTGAATGTGTATGTTATTGTAGCGGGTAATGTGTTTTTTAAACCATGGAATTTTTCAGTTTTCTTATTTCGATAATGGAAATGATAAATTTCTAGAGTTTTTAACTTTTTCACCAAATCTTGCTGAACAAATTGGTCTTGAAACGTGTTGTGTACGATTTTTGAAGTTTTTTCCTTAAACTTGTTGTATACGATTTTTGAATTTTTTCTTTGAAACTTCTTGAGTATGATTTCTGCAATTTATTCGAATGTATTTGTGTAGGATGGCTGCTACGTGGCATCACCTACATTTGTCGGTTGGGGGAAATTTACCTGAATCTGATGGTGCTGGAATAAAGAATGCAAGTGAAACCAATGTTGTTGGAACACAGAGCAATGCAGCTGGAACACAGAGAATATCCCTGAAGTTGAAGATCCAAATGGCTATGATGACATTAATGTTGCAAATTTGGATGGTAATAGAAATGATGCAGGCTTTGAGGCTAATGGAAATGATGCAGATTTTGAAGATGCATGTATATTACATTAGTTAAGATGTATGTTTTGATTATGATGCATGTTTTGATGATAATATTAAATATGAATCATGTTTTGATGCTATTATTAAACAATAATGGTATTGATGCAGATTTGATGCTAAGAGTAATTATGAATCATGTTTTCATGATAATGGTGTTGATGCAGGTTTTCAAGATAATGAAAATGATGCAGGATTTGATGTTAATGGAAATGATGCAGATTTTGAAGATGCAGGTATATGACCTAAATATGTTGTAGATTTGGATGGTAACATTAATTATGATGCATGTGTTGATGATAATGGTGTTGATGCAGATTTTGGTGATGCAGGACATTATGAAAATTTAAGTGATCTGGAGCCATGTAAAGAGATGATGGAAGAATTCAGGCAAATGAGAGAAGAGCAAAGTGCAGGAACTAGCAGACCCAATATCAACCCTGATCCTAAGGGTTCCCCTAACAACAGTGGTGATGAGGAAGGAGAGGATAGTGGGTTGGATCTAAGTGATGCAGATAACCAGTCTGATGCACCTTCTGACTAGTTTCATGAAGAAAGGGTGCTAATGAGGTTGGACAAAATGGCACAAGGAATGGATTGATTCACACTTGCAGCAGATGCTATAAATTAGGGCACAATTTCAGAACCTGCAAGAATACACCTCACCCAAAATCTAAGTTCAACGCTGTAAGTTTCTTAGTATTCAATATGTTATGTATGTACCTGTAATCTGGAGTTACTAACACATAAAATGTTAATTAGTAGTTATAATATTTATGTATATGATGTATGCTTCAATTTGTTATCATAGGGTATTTAATGAGCAATTTCAAAATGATATGATATGGTTAGCTTTCACAGTACAGTTTCTAAGTTCATAGTGAATTTACGTACCACTTTGTGTTCTTCACAGCGCAATGCCCATAGGGGAGATCTAGAGTCTTTGTTGCATCAAAAGCAAGGGCCAATGCTCAAGCATCAGTGAGAGCAAGAGCCTGTAGAACTAGATCTGCAACTTCTGCAACCCCCAGTCATTATATTGCACCACCTATTTCAGTTGGAACTCCTACACCCCAAATTCTTCTACTTCAGCTCCAAATACTTCAATTGCAGAGGTTACTCAAGGCATGAGAGATGCTTCAACAGCTCCAATGAGAGGTTTCTTTGTTCCTCCATCAACAACTCAGTACAACATGTTCTCTTCAGGCACATCTAACACTGAAGCAGTTACGAATCCTTCAAAGAGATCTAGGAACAAAAGGACAACTGAGGCACAAGCTTTGGAAAACATACGGGGAAGGTCCAAGATGAGGAGAATCCCCCCACCCTGAAAGCCATGACTCAATTCATAGATCTGAATGTGTGAGTTTTTTTGATGTGCATTGCATAAACAATGACTTTATTTCCTAACTGTCTTGCTCAGTGGTTGTTAGGGCCCATTTTTTGGTTGCATTGTTCAATGCATTTACTGTAATTGAAATTGAAACAATGCTTTTGCTTTTGGTGGTCCACCTTTCTCTTTGTCTTGCACTGCTATGACAATTTTTAATTATTATAAAATGTATGATTGTGTATGGAATGGTGTGTTTACTATTGTTTTTGTTGTTCAAAGAGTTACTTTACACTGGGGACAGGGAATCGTTTGGAAATTGCAGTATTTATGGCCCATGTTTCCAGTTTTTTCTCTAGGGTTTTTTTGGCACAGAACAAGAAACACAAGGTTAAACAAACAATTAAAACATAACACAGGGTATCTGGTGCACTTTAATTGAACTTCATTAAAATCAAAACATACAGCCTTCACCAGAATAGGAAGAAAGAAGAAGCAGGTGCAAAAAAACCTACTGAAAATATACCTAAAACTACTTTAGCATAAGTACAAGAACCAGTACAAACAAACCAACACATATGATGGACAGATTTACGGATTGCCCTCCACCAGTATTTTCAAGACCAACTCTAGTTCCTTTGGAGATCACTTGTTCAACTTCACACTCGTCTTCCATTTCACTTGGACCCTTAAAGTGACTTGATTCTTCAGCAACGGGCTCCCATTTTGCTGTTAACGGCGAAACCCACCGAAAAAATTGACACTTTGAAGCCGGGCAGGAGTAGTACAATAGCCCTTTCGATGGTTTATTCCATGACTCTACCACTCTTATTATCGCCTTCAGCCCACAATTGCAATTTGGAGAAGAAGGATACCTAACTTCAAGCTCGGATCCGGTTTTTCTTGGTCGCTTGTCTGATGAAGCCATGTTCGGTGCCTCTTTCCTCCTCTCAGTGCTCAAATTTGGAATTTTAGGTTTACAAGTGAAGAAGATGGTGACTCATACCTGCTTTACATTCATTAAGGGTAATAAAGTAATTACACACGCCATAAATACATCATAACACTATAATAGTCGCAGTCAACGCGCCTGTGATTCAGTCACGCGCTTCAGGTTTTTTTTTGCTAATTTCAGAAAACATAGGGTGTTTTAGGAGAATTTTTTTCACGGTTTTTGTGTCATTTCGGAAAACATGAGGGGGTCCCGTGCAAAAAAGCCCAAAAATATTATTTTATCGTGTAGTATCATGTTGAATATTGTGTAAAAGACTTTTTATATGAAAATTTTAACAAAAAATTCATACCACTGGATCCATATCGAATTATTCATGTCATTGTATCCGTATTTGTACATCATAACTCGTTATAGTTCTCTTTGTTTCTCTCTCTTGTTTTTTCTTTGTTCGGGTGTTAACTATTAAATAGTATATTTGATTTTTGGACATTTTTAATTTCAATTTAATTCGATCAAATCGATATAATGAAGGAACGAATATTTATATTTACTTGTGTAGTTGATGGAGAATCTTTAAAAAGTAACAAATCAAATGACAAGTATAATATAATAAGTTTACCATTATAATTGATTGGATTGAGTCGAATCAGTTTTAAATTAGAATTTTTTATAATTATGCGCCCAATAAGAAAAAAAGGGAAAATGGAACAAGATAAATTTTCTCTTACCAATATTTTATGGTGTTTGATGAAGTGTGTTACCAATATTTCATAATGCCTAAAGGGCCCGTATCATAATTTCCAATAATTATGGTAGTTACTACTTACTAGTTAAATGTACCGTACTAGGGGGCAATGTGTGTAACTTATTGAGGAATAATGCGGAAGCGCCATTAATTAATTTACATTACTTAACTACCCCAAAAAAAAATTACATTATTTATTATGTACAGCTAATACTACATTATTTGAGATGTTATATATTTTTAAAAATATTATTTTATCATATCATATTAATATGTTAAATATTTTTCAGGCAATATATTTAGATAATAAATATATTATTACTATACCTGTATTTTATAGTTGTCATTATCGAGGTATAGTTTTTCATAGAATTTGTTGTATGACATGGCTATTATTTTTATTTCTGGTATATATAGACAAGGGATAAAAATGGTGCCGTCATAAATGAATTTTCATGTGATCCACTTGTTACGGAAACGTCGAACAATATTTAGAAGTATAATGACTAAAATTATATAAAGAAAAATTAGGTAAAATAATAAACTAAATATAATCAAAAGAAACTATTAAAAGACGTAAAGTAAAGAACATCAAATTTAACAAAACGAATTTCATCTCTTCATACATGTTGTAGTGTCTCCAAATGCATCTACAGGCGTCAATTCAAAAGTATAGGATATAAACTAAATTTGAAAAATGTTTAAACTTGACCTTTATCACCACGTTGGTCATCATATTTGTTGGATTTTCCGTAGTCCGAATCCTCTAAAAAACAATCTGCTCTTTTTTCGATAATCTCCCGTACAGAGTGATAGCGAACATCAATATGTTTTGTTCTTGCATGGCATGACTGGGTCTTCGCTAAATGAATAGAACTCTGACTATCACAATGCATCGAGTGTTTCAGAACAACTCCTAAGTTTTCAAGCACTCCTTGAAGGCAAATCGCTTCCTTTACAACTTTTGTAATGACAATATATTCAGTCTCTTTCGTAGACAATGCCACCGTTGACTGTAAGGTCGACTTCCAACTAACTGGTGCCTTGGCTAAAGTGAACAAATAGCCAGTTTTAGATCTTTCCTTATCTAAATCTCCCGCATAGTCAGAATCACGATATCCAACTATGTTTTGACCAAGTGTTTCACCCGCTCAAACAATAGACCAATGTATGCGGTATCTCGAATACACTGCAAAATCCATTTCACATTTTGCTAGTGAGCTTTTACCGGATCATGCATATATCTACTGACTACACCAATTGCTTGTGAAATATTCGGTCTTATACACACCATAGCATACATCAAGCTACCAACTGCATTCGCATATGAGACTTTTGCCATGTATTCTCGTTCCACTTTTATCTTTGGATATAATCAACTCGCTGCTAGGCTTCAAGTCAGGGGCAAGCGGAGTACCTAGAGGTTTTTTATCTTGATATATATCAAACTGTTGTAGTACTCTGTTCAAATACTGCTTCTGAGTCAGCCAAAGCTTACCTCTCTGTCGATCATTGCTTTATCTCCATTCCAAGAATCGTCTTGACTTTTCCCAAATTCTTCGTCTCGAACTTTTTACTCAATTGAGCCCTTAACTTGTCAATTTTATCTTGGCTCTTTGATGCTATCAACATGTCATCAACATATAAGAGTAGGTAGATGTAGGTTCCATCTTGTAGCCTGCGTAAATACACACAGTGGTCGTACTTGCTCCTTGTGTACCTTTGACTCAGGATAATGATTTATCTAATTTACAAACCCATTTTTCTTTATCAGCAACTTTGTATCCATCTAGCTGATACATATAGATTTCCTCTTCCAAGCCACTGTGTAGGAATACGGTTTTCACCTTAATGTCCTTATTGAGAGATGGAGTTGTAAGAGGATCGTATTTCACTGATCGTCATTGACTAAAAGGTTATTCGTTTCATTTTGTTATTCGGCTAGGGGTCACACACCCATTGCTAAATTACGGTAATGTGATCTATGAACTGATTAATTAATTATAATAATTAATTAATAAGTGTCACTGCTAATCGAATAATGAACCTAAAGGGTCACACCCAAATGCCAGGTCACGAGGAATTTGGTAGGAAGTTAATACGATTAATGAAGGATCAAATGTTGATCGAAATGGGGCCTCGAGCACGTGGACCCCTGCCAAGTGTCACGCAACATGCGTGACTGCCAGGTGTCACGCACACGTGGCATCGTTCTTGTGGTTTATTCCACATGTAAATTCTTTTCTTAGATTAATTAATTAATTTTTGGTCTTTTAATTAATTATGAATTAATTATTAAATTCAATCTCAAAAGAATTAACCCAATAGATAATTAATTATGAATTAAGATATCTATTGAATACTGATTTTTGGCTTTATGTAAAATAAGGTTGAAAAGTAAAACTTCCTATTGTAGGAGAGAGAAATATTTTTTGGATTATCTTGGAGAATAAGTTAAGACCTTATTTTCAATTAAAGATAATAATTAATTGGTGAATTATTGAGCAAGAAATCAAAAGCCTACTAGATTTAGGAAACCTAAGAAATTTTTGAACCCCTTAGTATTTATACAAGGGGTGGGGCTACTCTTACACTTTAGACCAATGTTCTTGAAACGTTAATTAAGTTTGAAAATCAAAAGTAAAGTTTACAAAGTAAATTTCTAGTCAGAACACAAGCCATAGAACTAGTATTCCCAATAGTTTGATCATGATCTAGGACTGGTGTGGATACGCTTTGGAGGATTACCTACTATGTGATCTATTCAAAGCCCGTTTGAGGGACAATCTGCTTGAAGGGTGTTTGATAGGCGGTATCAACATCACAAGAAAACTTCTATCTACGTAAGTTTCTTGAGACCCTCTTAGTTTTGGAATGTAGCCGAATGGGGCCTTACGTGTGTAGCACGTGTGGGGTTAAGTTACACTTGTGCCATGTGCCACACATGTGCATGCTTTCTATTAACTATATGGTATAATTAATTCTGAAATTAATTATAAAGCCCAATTCGAAATAAAGAATTCCAATAAATAATTAATTGTTAATTGAAAAATTGAAATTGGTATTATTTATTTATGAAATAAATATGACATAATCCAACTTTATTTATTTCAGAAGTAAATAAAAGATATTATTATCCTAATTTGAGAACTAAAGGAGTAGATATTATTTTACGTTATTTGAGAAATAAGTGATAAGATAATATCAAGACTTATTTATTTATGAAATAAATAAGTGAAGATAATATCAAGTTGTTTTTAATATCCTAAAGTTGTTAGGATAATTATGATGGTGTTGGATATGGTTTAAGGGAAATTGAACACCAATCACTTAATATTTGTTAAGGGGGAAGACCATCACAGGCGTTTGAGCCTCAAGAATTGGGTTTTCTTTCAAGCGTGGGTTCTTCCAGTTAGGATAACACCCAAAGTGCAGTTAGTATGCAGGAGATGGAATGAAGTTAAGAATGAATGCTTGAGAAAACAACTATGGGGTTTCTTCCAACTCAGTGTATGAGTAAGAGTCTTGTTGATGAAGAAAGACTTAGAGAATGTGAAGGTGTATTCTTCTATTTATAGGTTAGGGGTGAGGACCCTTTGGTAATCTTAATGGAGTGGTCCCAAAAGAGTGTTGCCCTAGACACGTGGCGGTCTGTGAGGGCGTGAGAGTGATGGTTATGAGCTATGCCTAACCATAGATGGTTATGCATGCCAGGGGAACGTGCACTTTGGAAGGATGAATATGTCAGCGACAGTTACGGGTCAACACTCACGAGCACTGAGATGCTAGTATTTAGGTTGTCAAGCGTGGCGACGCTCAAGATAAGACTCCGCGACAAGAGAGAGGAGATATCGGACCAACGAGCTTACAGAGCCCGAGGGTCAACATTCCTGAGGGAATACCTCGTGTTGGAGGGGTCCTCCGTGAGAGCATTGTGGTGAGGGTTAAGATCTCGTGAGTCAAGTGAGTCCAAGAAAGAATCTCCACTGGGGAGGAGAGGAAGGACAGGGGCTGGATCTCATTCACGAGCCCATTCCTTCGAGCGTCTATCCTTACTGCTTCCTGGCCCATAAGGAGATCCCTTAGGATCATAACACATGTACGGCGGAGATGTGAACGTATTTTAGGACCATCATTCTACCCCCCAAATTCTGTAGTGATGCTCGAGCATATTGTAGAATTTCAAAAGTTTTGAATTTCTTCTGAGAATACGACTAATTTTTTAGAGAGATTCACGGTCAAGCGTCCTGCGTAACGGACACATTCTGTCAGGCATTAAATTTTGTCTTGTCATACTGACGCTCATACACGGCCGCATTAAATGCAAAGTAGGGGCGTGGGCGCCCTTGTGATGATTGCCAAAATGGGACAGTTACCTAGGTGGGAAAGATTGCCCTTTTGAATTTATTACAAATCATGTGTAACTCTATCCTATATAAATAGGGAGTTGCGCATCAGATACCCCTTAACGCTTCCAAAACTTTCAAGAGCTTAAAATTTCTCTGCATTCCTTGTGATTTCCGGCGATCTTTCTGGCGAGTTCTTTTTCTTCATCTTCAAGGTAATCTTTTCATAGTTACTAACTTTAGATTTAGGTTGCGAGGAGTATTGAATTGGCTTCCAAGTCTTTCTAAGAACTCTGAAACCTTAGATCAATACGATCCCTTTTCAAAAACCAATCTTATTCTTCCCCTATTCTTCACATTTTTTCAAAATCATTGATATGTCCCCCTAGAGTCCCTCTCCTCAAAGTGGGATTCCCACAACAGTTTCGATGACGGTGACGCCGGAGGAAGAAGGAGATGCAAACTCAAGTCCCATGGCTATCCTTGTGGCGGAGGTCCCCAGGGACGATGGGATGAAGAGTTGGACACTGCGGTGCAAGGAATACACGAGCATAACCCTGATGGCGTTGATATTTTGTTTGAGCAAATGGATAACGCCTTGTTGATGGAGAGGCGGGGGGAAGGGTTCTCCCAGTGACTAACAGTGCAGTTAGGCCCCAGGATCATCGGGTGACTGTGGCCATTGTAACAGAAGATGAGCCAAGATCCTCGGGTCGTCGCGAGGAGGAAGAGCCCCTCAGAAAGAAAAATAGGAGGGGTAAAGAGCCCATGACCCAGGTGAGGGGGTCTAATTACCATCAAACTAACAAATCCCCTGATGAAATCGAAGGCACCCTTACAGTGGAGGAATTAGATGAGCTGATGGACCAAGTTCACTAGCATGATGACTTCGCTGCTCATCTCCCTACAACCCACAAGCGTGCCAATGACCTTTTGGAGAATATGATGATCATGTACAAGGATTCGATGGTGGCTGAGGGCCTTAGATTCCCCATTCCAGATGTGCTGAGGAGAATCTACAACTACCTAAACCGAGCCCCTCGCAGATCCTTCCAAACGGGATTGCTCTGATCAATACCTTCATAATATTGATGAAGGTCACTGGCTATGAGCCCTCACTGGAAAACTTTATACGTCTATTCTAGGTTCTCGTCGTTCCTCCCCAAGAGATGGGTTTTACTACATATACGCCAAGTCCAATATGAGGGTGATAGACTTACCCTCGACTTCGTATGGGGAGAACTGGAAGGATAAGAAGTTCTTCGTGATGAAGACAGATGGGGCATTCGAGGTTCCTCGAAGATAGGTTGAACACGGGGATGAGCCTCTTATTAGAACAAGATCTAAATCCATTGTCTTCGAGGGCTGTCCCAAGAGCGTGGCCCTCCTAATGAGGTCAAATCGCGTGGTGGGAGCTAAAGATTTGATGTGCAATGAAGGAGTCTTATTCCGGTTTGGACTCTCGAGTTCTACAAGGATGACGGCTAATCCCCCCGTGGAAATTATGGAGAAAGATGGTTAGAAACCTGGGAACTAACCTCACTAACACTTAGAGTAGGGATGCTAACATTTATTTACTTTGTGATTCTGGAAAGCATCATTCTAACGCTCGGTTTCTCTTACTTGTGCAGGAGTCAACTTATTAATGGCAGACAACACAATAATAAGTCTCGTAGCTCTCTTAGACGCTTGCAATGAAGCGGCACCTAACACTCGCCAGCAGCGACCATCTACACAACCGCAGAGCAATCGACTAGAGAAGGCCATAAGGGCAACCGAAGATGGAGGATCTGTTGGAAAAGTGCCCTAGAAAGCCGATTAGTTATAATCTGTTTTGGGACTTTTCTAATATCGCAGACAATATTTGAATAATATACGTTTAATTATATCTTAGGCTAACACTTCTTTATATGCCAATACGTGTTTTGTGTGTTTCCATT
>JBBMKE010434552.1:0-10172 GCA_037834125.1 Lippia alba
TGATGTGGATTGTAAGTTTGAATAATCATTTAGATTCGTCATTTAACGTAATCTTACTTCTGTTCTTTCTTTCTGTCGCATTTGTTTTCAAATAATGATGTATTAATGTTATTATAATAGGTAATCCCATCAAATACCAATAAACATAACATATTTTATAATAACATAAATGTTTCACATTTTATTCAAGAGCTAATCACATTAACATCTCGTTAGGTTTGGCCTAAATACAGCAGTCAGCGAGCACGTCCCATGTTTGAAAAATTACTTATACAGTGATCTTAGACAAAGGTGATGACTGATCTGAAAACCATTTCTTCTGCTTAGTTTTGAGCCTAATTTTCTTTCTCATTCTCTGCTTAGTTTTGAGCCGTATTATGATTTCACATTCCTAATTAGTGTCCGTACGATGAACAAGATAAAATTGATCAGCCCTAAAATTGATCCCAATCCTAATTACGTGGGATCTTGTAGAACAATACGAATTTTCAATTTTGCAGCTATGAGCTTGTAGAACAATCACCAACCCTTGATCAATTACACATGTCCGTACGTGCAATGGCTTATCACAATCCAATATCCACACCAAATTGTTCAAAACTCAATATCAACCACAAAAGTTAAAACTTTCAATCCAAGAATAAGAACATCTAACCTTGAGTGCAAGATAGAGTATGTTTTAACCGAAGATTTGCCCTTTGCCCAATCGTCGCCCGTTGCCCGTAACCCTAGAATTTTCTGATTTGGGGGGAGTTCTGTGAGTTGGAGTGAAACTGCGGATCTGAAATACGTCGTTGGAAGACGCTTTCCAGAAAAGCGTCTTTTTTCGTCAACAGAAGTAAGTAATCGGTCAACGTACAAATTTCTGATGAAGACGCTTTTGCCAAAAGCGTCTTACCCCAGTTTTAAACTACAATTAAAAAACACACCATTTTTAAACTATGCTAATGAACAGTAACCCAATATTAAAATTTCACCAAATATATTTTTAGTTCCATAAAAAAAAATTGAAAATTTGCAATTTTAGTTTTATATTTTTAAAATTAAACAAATTTAATTCCATAATTTTCAAAAAGTTGTAATTCTAATATTATTCGTCGGATAATTGATGGATTTTTTTTTTGTCGTTAAATGCAATTTAGGAAAAAGATATTGTCCATTATGTTGTTTTTTGGTTAGAGTTTGTTTATTACTTTATTAATACTTCACTTTACTAACACACTATGATGCATGGATACGGATACGGCGATACGGATTTTTTCTCATTTTTTTACATGAGTGTTGGACACGCGTGTCCGACACGACACGACACAGCACGGCAAAATAATATTTTTAGAAGTGTCGGTGCATTAGAGCTAACACATTACCTTAATGAGATTGATTCCACCCCCTTCCCCCCAAACTTGCATTTAACGGCACTGATGCATTTTTCATCAATTATTTGACGAAGGGGACCAGAATTATAATTTTTTTAAAAATAATAGAACATAATTTGTCCAATTCAAAAACATGAGATTAAAACTCAAAAAATCTGTTCATGTAGGACTAAAAATGTAATTTACTCAATAATATTTTGAATTATGTGGAATAACAATGTTATTATTTTCTTTTCTTTTTCTTTTTTTCTAGTCGATCTCAATTCAAAGAGGTTATATTCAGTTTATTTCAGCTCTGCATGCAAAATGCAGTTTCTTTGTGTTTTCCCTGACATGTTACAGGTTCCAAACTCCTTTACCTCAATAGACTGAGCAAATTCCTATCATGAAATATGTCTAACTAAAAGAAGACCAGTAATATTTGGAAATTAGACAGATATTAAACAATTTGATGTTCAAAAGGACAACAAATACAAATTTAAGGAAATATGTAACACACATTGTCAAGGACAATTAACTGAATTCGAGAGACTTCCATCAACAAAAGCTCGATGTTTCCAGTAATTTTACTTGAGCGGTTTTGATGTAGATAGAGATTGCCGCCACCAAATAAACCTTCAGACATAGCCAGATATACGTCTGAGCGATATTTCTAGTCCAGCAGGTTATTACTCGTCTCTTGAAGCCGACTCTAAACCAGCAGATGGACTGTCGGCGAAGTATTCCTGATGTTTGATATTCACACCATACTGCAATCAATATGGAAAAGATATCAGGGGTAATATGATGGCAATTAAGTCTCGGTTTAGTAATGCATCAAAACATGTATTAGTTTCTTCGGAATTGAACATGAGCTCAGTTGCCGACAAATATCTCTCACATAGCACCACAAACAAGTGAACCAATCCAACAAAAATATACGATAATATAGATTCATTTTAAGACAAGTAGTATTATGTAAAGGAGATATAATTAAAAAAATTTGGTCTTACCTCCCGCAGAGCTTTGGAAAGATCATCCATGGTCAAGATCAGACGCTTTTCCTGTTGTGAAGAAAATATTAAATGTTAAAACCTTGACAAAGAATAAGACTCAAGATAAAAACACAATAAGAGCACCTTTTGTTGTTTATCTCTTCTTTCCTTGATAACAGCCGACTGCCTTGCCTTGCATTGCCTGTATAGAGTATGCAAAAGAGTTTGAATACATACTTAATTTGATTGATTGGAAACTCGAAAAGAATGGTAAACATTTCTACACGGGGAAATAAAAAAGAATTGCTCACAAAGTAGAATTAGCAGAGAATGAGTACAGAAACATACTGTAGAGCATCGGTTGCAACATCGGCGATGAACTTCTGAGTGGCAACGGCTACCAGCCTCGTCCTATAAAACGAAAACTATCATCATATTCCAAAATAAGATGTGTACTGATAAACAGAGAAGAAGAGAGGAAACATATGCAATAGGCTCAACAAGACAGTATGATGTTCCCATAATGTAACTAAAGAAACTAGTAAGAATACAAGGTGCATGGTTATATGCGTACAGTAATTGTACTTGATTAAAACTTTTTCAGCCCCAAAGTCTGTTATGGTGATTGTGTACCAGTGGTTGCACTTAGTTTAAAACTTCTTCACCCCAAAATCTGTTATTTTGATGTTCTTCTAGTACCACAATGACCAAATCAATCTTTCGAACAAGAAACTATCATCACTTAGCAAAAGTTTCCTTGATTGGTAGAGCACAAACAAATTTCCAGTGTCATTTTCATGTCTATATCAAGTAATAACTCAAATTTGTAGCAAATCCTCAGCCATAGTACCCAAATATCTTATTAATTTTGAAGAATTTCTGCTAATGCTAATGAATTTCATGTTTATTGGTCTGTCTCGGCTCCAGCATAAACACACATATAATAAATCATTGATTTTCCATTAGGACACAAAAAACAATTCCACCATGAAAAATCAGTGAATTCACACTAAGAAAACACTAAAAAAATTATTCAGAAAAACTTTCGAGTAAAATTCCAACTACATAATTTTCCCCCTCTTCTAGGGCAAAGTAGAGAGAGAGGGCAGAGTACCTACAATCGTACATCAGGACACTGAAATCCACTCTTCGCCAAGTAATACTCAACCAATTCATCAGGTATCTGTAAATTATGTAATCAATTAGAAACGAAACAGATAGAAATCGAAATACGACGAGACCACAGCAAATACAAAAAAAAGGTACTCACGGTGGGTGTGTAATCCATGAGAGAAGCAAGGAATTCAGTAAGCGCGGCATCGTCGTCGTGACGGCCGTCCTTTAGCTGCTGGTGGCTGCTCTGACCATTCATTTTCGTTTTAGCGGCGGTTTCGGCGACGGCGGAGGCGGCGCGTGGCTTCTAGATGACGCGCGTTCTTCTGTGCGAGATATGATCGCAAAGTCCCGAGATTTAAAAATGTTTCTTCGTTTAAACTTTAAATAGAAGCCATTGACGAATATATCGGGGTAAAAAGGTAAAAGCCACGACAATGCGAAGGTAATTTCGGTGTTCCAATTTCCAAGCGCTAATAAAAAATCTTATGACAATTCAGTTAATATTACTCCCATTATTTAGGATAGGTCTTAATTTAATAGTGATTGATTAAATTTTCGAAGTTTAGTTGATTCTCTAAAAAGCCATGAATTTGAACTTTGTTTATTAAAACTAGTTTATTAAAATGTTGTTAGACTCAACTCAAATACATATTTGATATTATTGGAAGTGCTTACTTAACCAATTAATAATTTAATTGAGTAGGAGGATGAATAATACAAACTAGTAACTACGCACACTCGATGTGTGTGCACGGAAAAAAATTATTAAATTATATTCAAATTAATTTTTTTATATTAATAATAAATAAATAATTATTAATGAACCTAATGCTTAATATAATAATATAGATAAAATTAAATTAAACATTAAAAAAATCAAAATTCTATTGGTCAAAATAATAATAAAAAATTAAAAGTATTAAAAAGAAAAATCAAAGAATATGAAAAATATTAATATGATGCAAGAGAAAATATAATTTAAGAAATAATATTAATTCGTAAAAAAATTAAAAGAAAAGAAAGAGAAAAAATTAAAGTTAAAAGACAATACGTAAATAAATTAAAAGAAAAGAAGAAGTCTTAAAGTTAGGAAAAGAAAAGAAAATATCGTGCAAAAAGAGAAATTTTTTTAAAAGTTAGGGGGCAGAAAAAAAGAGTTCAAGTCCAAGAACCAAAGCGGTTACTATCTATGTCTGACGCTTAATATAATAGTATAGAATAAGAGAGCGCTTTGATAATGTAAATTATCCAATTTTATTTAATTTATTTGTGGAAAATTGAGTGAAACTAAATGTTCTTACAATAAGTTAATTTTGTGTTTGATATATTCAATTAATAAATTTAGTTACATCTAATTTAACTTATTACCATGTTTGAATTTTGATATATATCATAAGCTGGAATATTATTTAGAATAATATAATTTTCATGCTTAGCAACAAAATCAAATTAACTTTTTAAACTTATCTATAACGGATAAAAAGTTAATCTGCGATAAACACACCCCCTCCATTAATATTTGTTTGAGAACTTAATATCTTTAAAGTGCACAAATTATACCGGGTCAAATATTAACTCTTCCGAATAAGACAGATTTAATACGCGATATCAAACAGAAAATTAGCTATAATTAAGTGGGTCAAATGAGACTAATCTGGTATATCAAACGCTCTACAATATCATTATTTGGTGTTGATAGTGCCAAAAAAAATAAACTAAAGGCATAATTGATATGCATGAATGGAATGAGGCAGGAAAATAATGAACTTTGGAATTGAATGAACAATGGAATGGAATGACTTTATCATATAATTCCTATGATTGGTGCGTCCAGTAATATGATTAGGACTGAAGTAAAAATTTTAGATTCATTTCATTCATATTATTCAAAAATAAAAATATAAGTAACAATATTAATAATATTAATGATTAAATACATGAATAAAATATTTTATATATTAACATAAATTTATTTATTTCATTTTATTTTTAACAATAGTATATTTTATTTTATATATATGTGTGTGTGTGTGTGTGTGTGTGTGTACGCGCGGGCGTGCAAATATGTGTGTGCATGAGAGAGAGGGGGATAGACATATTTATATATAAATATAAATATTATAAAATGTATTAATATTTTTTACGTAGATTATGTGATTTTGTAATATTCAACATAATACATGATTTTCAAATAAATTTAATGTAAGTGTCAAATTTAATTTTTATAAAATATTTTAATTTATTATGTATATCTATTAATTTATAAGTAAATAAAATAGTATATTGAACATGTATTTTTATATATATAGTTTTTATATTTAATTATTTTAATATAAATTTAATATAATTTATTACATTTTCAACGTGATTATATATTCGTGATAATAAATAATAATGATATAATATACATTTAACATATTTGTGGAGATTACATAAAAAATAAAAAAAAATTGAAAATTGGGAATGGCTAATACCATGAGGTACTTAAGGAATGGATAAACTCATGTTTGTAGTAATGGGCATTACCTCAGTAATGAACATTCCAAGCACTTTCTGTACCAATCAAGGGTTTGAGAATGGACGCGGGAATGCTCATTCCATTCTCATTCCATTCCATCGTACCAATCATGCAGTAAGGGAGTGACTTGTTCTCTCTTTAGTGCCCAAACATTATGTTCCCCTTTCGCGTTCCCTCTTGTGTGCACCCTTCAAGTATTCAAGTATTATGTTTCCCTTTGAACTCAAGTATCTCGCTCCCCTTTTCTGCACTCAAGCATTACACGAGGTCCGCATCATGCAAGGTCCGCTCTATGCGAAGTCCCCTCTTCTAGGTCCTTCTATGCAAGGTCCACCATTTCGAGATCCCTCCTATACAAGGTCCCCCTTTTGAGGTACCACCTCCTAAGCGAGGTTCCACCTTCGAGGTCCCCTTTTCGAGGTACCAACTCCTAGGCGGGGTGGTTCCACCTCTCTAGGTACCACTTCCTAAGCAGGGTTCCACCTCTCGAGGTCCCTCAAGGTGGAGTTCAAACCCGTTCAGCACCGGATGCGTGGTGTGGCCCACATTCACATGTCTCTTATCATGAACTCGCGATATTCGCGCGTTAACCTATTCCGAGAGATATATATATATATACTCTTTTTCTCATCAAAATGGGGGGCTCACTTTCACATACTAAAACTCTGTCAATTTTTGGGTCATCTCTCTTCTTTCCACCTAAGAAAATCTTAACGTCTTAGCACGCTAAAGAACCCATCTCTTGGCTGATTTGTCAGAAATTTAGAGTCGATTTCATCCACGATTTCATCCGTTCAAGGCATACCAATTTTCGGCATCATTAGGTGTGTTTAATAGTTGGAGGTAATGTTTATCTTAATCTTTCCTTCAAGATAACTTCCATTCAACTCGGTTCCTGTTCGCAGATCTCGATATCAGTGGCAATATCATGCCCCATTCTGGCTAATTTGTCCGTGCAACCATTACCCTCACGGCAGGTATGGGTTAGCCTGAATTTTCATGACTTTCTGATGAGATTGTGGCAATCCGTCACAATATTTCCAAACGGATGATCAACAACCACACCATTCTTGATCATAAAGAGGACAATTAAAGAGTCCATTTCAACCTCGACTTTAGGAAAACGACGTTCCCAAGCTTAATCAAAATTATATGTTTGAGTCAATGGTCACGCAGTTATTATTAAAATGGACAGAAATATTAGAATCATCCTCTAACTTAATAAATGACAATTGAGTTTATCCTTCACTTCTTTAATGCCATTGATTAATTTAATTTGGTTTAAACCATTTTTCAATGCTTTTATATATATTTTTGTAAGAAGACAAAATTCATTTGTGATCCTTGTTACCTTTAGTTTTGATATTTATATAATTATATGTTTTATTAAGTGTATTTTCTAGTGACCTAATTTGTTTTTTTTTTTTTGGTAAAATATTTTCTGGTGACCTAATTGATAGTAACAATAAAATACAATATTGATGACCCAATATAAATATTAAATAAAAAAGGTTCGAATTATCTCATATATCATAAATGTATATTTAAATTATATCTCCAGAAAGTTAAATGAACCGTTTTGGGTTGACTTACGTTTACCATTGGTAATCTATATCTATATCTATATCTATATCTATACTATAATATATAGGAAGGGTGTCTTTTGACCAAATTATGTCAATTTTGACTCAATACTTTTTTCTCCTTTTTTTGAATTTTTTTATTCTCAAAAAATTATTTCATTGGTCAGTTTTCTTTCCAAATATTTGAATTTGAAAACTATAATTAATTATCAAAACACATTAATTATCTTACTAATCTTATAAATTTAAGAAATGTCCGATTAAGAATCAATCACAAAATCTTTAGTATTTTTAGGACTTTCAATTACAAATATATATCTATGTCAAGTAATAAATTGATTCCATCGTACTTAAAGTAATACTTTACTATAAATATTCAATTAATTGATTGAAATAAATTTAACCCGTTTAATTTTTAAATAATTCAAATATTTTCTTAATTAACTCCATAATTTACGAAATCACAATTTAATTGCTTTCCATATTTATTATTATTATTATTATTATTATTATTATTATTATTATTATTATTATATCTATTTAATTAGGGTTTCTTTTTATTGAAGGATATCTTGTAAATATGGCAAATCAATTATCCTTGATTCGAGGCTTGATTGATTGATTGCATATTGTATGTTGTTTCCTTTCGTTGTCCTTTTAGGGTTTAGGACTTATATATATATTGCCCATTTGTATATCTTGTAAACACAACATATTATGCAATACAAAAACATTTTCCCCCATTCTTCATCTTTTAGATGGTATCAGAGCTAGTGAACTTCGTAACCGCCTTAGTCCCTTCAAAAACCGCGTGCTTCGCCAATTCCTCAAGGAGCACGAGTCTCACGGCGGTCTGGATCTCCCGGGAGGTAATCGTCGGCTTCTTGTTTTAGCGCGCGAGCTTGGACGCCTCCTGCGCCATCTTCTCGAAGATGTCGTTGATGAAGCTGTTCATGATCCCCATGGCCTTGCTCGAGATCCCGACGTCGGGGTGGACCTGCTTCAGTACCTTGAAGATGTAGATCTTGTAGGTCTCGACGCTCTTCTTCACCCGCTTCTTCTTCTTGTCCCCGGAGGCGCGGCCTTCCTTGGAGAGCTTCTTCCCAGCCTTGTGCTTCTTCTTCTTCGTCGGGGCTTTCTCGGCGGCGGGGGCCTTCTCGGTGGCGGGCTTCTTCTCCGCTGGCTTCTTCTCGGCTTTTGGTGCCATTGGAATTTGATTCATTTGAAATTGGGTGGAAAAAAGGGGAATTGAATGGGGAATTTGGAGATTGAGTGAAGTGGTACCTGAATAATCAGAAAATATTGTTCCAGAAATTTCACAAGATTTCACAACGGTTGTCCGGTTATGAATACACTTTGCCTCCCTCTCTTGCTTCTTCCAGCGATAGACAGGTCCCACCCTCTCCTTCAGCCAACTCGACGGTATATCCTCTTTCTAAATACTTGTCATACACTAAATTCTCCAAATCTCATACTGCATTTTTAGCCGCTATGGAGAAAGAAACTTCCACGGATGAGCCTAAATCCTTTTCTCAGGCAGTCAAGTTCCAGCCATAGAGGGAGGCTATAGAGAAAGAAATTTCTGCCCTAGAGGCGAACAAGACATGGACCTTGGAACTACTCCTACCGGGAAAACGTGCCATTGATTCCAAGTGGGTTTATAAGGTCAAATACAAGCCTGATGGGAGCATCGAGCACTATAAAGTTCGTCTCGTTGCCAAGGGGTATACACAAGTTGAAGGCATTGATTTCCATGAGACTTTTGCTCCGGTTTCTAAGCTTGTTACTGTTCGGTGCTTATTGGCTCTAGCCTCAATTAAGGGTTGGGATCTATACCAACTCGACGTGAACAACGCCTTTTTACACGGGGATCTGAATGAGGAGGTGTATATGAAGATTCCTCAGGCTTTGCTCAATAGGGGGAACAACGAGTTTGCAGATTGAGAAAGTCACTTTATGGTCTCCGTCAAGCCTCCCGTAACTGGTACCAGAAGTTTACCACTTCGCTTATTGACATCGGTTTTCAGCAATCCGATGCGGACCACTCCTTGTTCACATTTTCTTACAAGGATGGATCTTTCATTGTCGTCCTCATCTATGTGGACGATGTAATCATCACAGGAATAAGTTCCAGCCGCATTGCTAGCTTGAAGAGGTATCTAGATGATAAGTTCCAGATAAAGGACTTGGGATAGTTGAAATATTTTCTTGAAATTGAGGTTGCCCGCTCTTCGGAAGGGATCGTGTTGAGTCAGCATAAGTATGTTCTCTATAGTTTGGCGGATGCTGGAGGTACCGGCTGCAAACCAGCCACTTCTCCAATGGAACAACAACATAAACTTTCAGTTGATTCCGGTGAACTTTGCAATGACCCTGGAAAGTATCGTCGTTTGGTTGGAAGACTATTGTACCTCACCATCACCCGACCGAACATCAGTTATGTCGTACACATCCTTAGTCATTTCATGCATGCACCTCGTCAACCTCACCTTGATGCAACACATAGGGCGTTGCGATATTTAAAAGGTAATCCCGGCCAAGGAATTCTTCTTCCTTCCACTGGTACTTTATCCTTGCGAGCATATTGTGACGCAGATTGGGCAGG
>JBBMKE010434563.1:0-21166 GCA_037834125.1 Lippia alba
ACAATAAAAATAAGATTCATCAATTATATATATTGAATTTTTGAAAAAATGTAATATTAATATAATTTGAACACAAAAATAAATAGTTTATATTTTCTAACAAAACGACCCCTGATAAATACAATAATTACATTGCAGTCCCTGAGGGTACTTTGGTAAAAACAAAATAATAATAAAATATTGAGGGGTATTTTAGTCATTTCATGGTCAAAAGTTAACGGAACCCTAACGGTTTGAGGGACCTCAAACGGAATACAAATAGTAGGGGCGTATTTGTAATTTCTTCAACAAGATGGACTGCGTTGTAATTACCCCAAATAGCAGGGTAGTCAGATGTAAATATCCCATTTTATTATATATATATACTTAACTTCCTATTAATATTGTTAATTATTGTCAACCTCCCTGGATAACATAAGAATAAAGAAGTTGATTAAGGTCCATGGAGGACATTTTCAATTTTCATTAAAATTGTACTAACGGCAACATTTTTAAATAAAAATTATAGTTACATGTATTTATTAAATTATTTAATAGGGAAATTTACATTGGACTACCTTGAGATTTGACCTATTTACAAATAGGTCTCTATTCTTTGCATAATTATATTGAAGTCCCTAAAAATACTGGTTCAATTACAAATCAGTTCTTTTTTAGGGCTCCATATGTAATTGAAATAGTATTTTTAGAGATTTCAATGTAATTATCAAAAGAATAGGGATTAGGATGTAATTAGGCCAAACTTCAGGGTAGTTCTATGTAACTCGCCTTTATTTAATAATATCTATAATTTAATTTAAAATAATACTAAATTACAATTACTCGTCTACAGATGTTATTCGCCCCTGACATTATGTTCAAAAAATTTTTATCGCTCTCGTTGCTGGTATTTAATAAGACAACCTGGAAATTGGATCCGTGGTTAGTGCATCGAGATCAAGAACTTGTCATTAGACGTAATTTCATTAATATTTACGAATCAAATGCGTGCACATGGTCACATGCTTATGAGAAAATGAAGAGTTGACTACAGAACAAAGAACACCATTAATTTGTTTTTTTAATGAAAACAAAAGGGTTAATTTACTTTATTTTTCATCCCAATTTTTGCGATATTTTGCACTTTAATTTTCTATCTGTTGGATTCTCGGTCTTTGAATTTAATTTCACTTAAGTATTCTACTTTAAATCAATCAAATAAGTGCAAGACACGTGTCAGTTTTTTAATGGCCAAGTCTGAACTTGGGCACTCAAAAAATAATAAAATTTAAAGATTTAATACTAAAATATAAAATTTCAAAAGTTGGGTATTAAAATATAAAATATCAAAAAGTTGAAGCAAAAAAAAAATTAACTAAAATAAAAATATGAGATTAAGTCAACTTTCTTCTTTTTTTTTTTTTTTTTTTTGAAACCCAAACCCTCAAAGGGGAATATTATTGAACATCAAGACTAACCATAAGAAAAATGCAAGGAATAACAGAAAAATTAATGCATGCCGAAGCCGCAATTCCAACAGATTTGTGAGCTATTCTATTAACATCTCGTTTAATAAAATATACGGACTCCTTAAAGCTGAAGAACATAAAGGAACTGACTAAACTTCCATATGGAAGGGATAGACTTTCATAGGGAAGAGATAAAGAATTTGAAATATAACAAAACCTAAAGAAAAAAACACAAACCGTATCGACGTAATAAATCTGAAAATTTGACAACAAAATAGAATTGAATCGATCCGGCGGTGGAGCATAATATTCTCCACCACTGTATCGAAGCTTTAATTGATTGATTACTGAATCATGTAGATTAGGATTTTAATTTTTGAGAGAGTTTGAGAGAGAATTTAAGAGAGAGCTGCTTAAAGTGCTTTGTCAACTTTCTTTAATATTGAGTCAAATTTTTTATAAATTAACTTGCAATTAATGGAGTATGGACGCACTGCCGGCTTGTAGTGTCCTAAGTTGTTAACCTACATACATCAATAGCTGGAAATTACGCATCCTCGATTGGGACGTTAGGCTTTGGGAATCTTTTTTGTTATAATTTCCCGGGGAATTATCGCCTCTTTGTTTTTTTTTTTGGTAAGTATGTTTTCGTTGATGGACATGTGTGGATTGGGAATCTGTATTTATCTCTTGTTTCTAATCATAAATACGGGGTCCTCATTAAACTCTTTTCGGTCTTTTTAATCGATTTAAAATAATAATAATAATTGAAAAAAAAAAGAACAACATATACACATGAATAAAAATTATGTACAACTTAATTAAAAAAACACATAATAAATATTTAACAAATATTAATACCAAATCATACATTACTTAAAAATATTTAATAATTCTCACTTTAATAAATAAATAGATAACTAATATAATTACATTTTAAAATGAATTAGGATAAATACATTTTTTTTAACAAAGAGGTAAATTGCATGCATAGTCATGGAGGGATAAATTAAAGCCATATATCAACCTATGATTTAATAGGTACATAGAGCACCAACTCATTTAAAATAGAGCAAATTGTTTTTTTAGTCCCATATTAATATGCCTTTTTGATTTTTGGTACTATGGTTTGACGAGGTCGTATTTTTAGTCCCATAATATTTTATTTTTCGTTTTTTCAAGACTTCCGTCAAATAATTGACGGAAGTCACTGTTCATTCATTTTCAAGTCTCGACGACGAATTGATTTGATAGATCAGATAATATTTTTTTTTTCAAAAAAAAAAGAATGAAATGCATTTTAAATACGAATAAGGAGGTAGCATTCTACCGATGTCAAGTCATGGACTGGTTTCTTCAACCCTTTTTCTATGTGTTTTTAATGAACAGTGACTTCCGTCAATTATTTGACGGAAGTCCTGAAAAAACGAAAAATAAAATATTGTGGGACTAAAAATACGACCTCGTCAAACTATTGTACCAAAAATAAAAAAGACATATTAGTATGGGGCTAAAAAAACAGTTTGCTCTTTAAAATATTATTATAATGATTCAGAAGAATTATTATATATGGTTGATTAAACCTCTTGTCTTTATTCGATCAAATATTATATTAGTTAGTTAGAATATAGATAGATAGATAGATGGACAATGTTAGGTTATTATGGTTTGAACCACTTAATCATCAGCTCCCGTCAAACATGATATTATTCATTGATTAATTTTTATTATGAATAGAAAAGAGAGGATGCAATTAGGCATAATTACAATTAGATGAAATTATAATTTATTAAAAACAAATATAATCTAATACATCTACTAATATTAATTGTAGCTTCATTAAATTTTTTTACAAATTAGAATATCAAATAACATGAAACTATTTATTGTTAACTCAATTTCCTCTGAACTAATAGATTTTACTGAGGTTAATGCAAAAATACATTCGCACCAAATTAATAATTTCTTACTATATTAGTATATATATTTGATTATCGCGCATGATTTGGCCTTTTTTTTTTTTTTTTCTTAAACTCAAACCCTCAAAGGGGCATATTATTGATCATCAAGATTCAAGAGGAACAATAACAATAACAAAAATACAAGAAATAACAGGAAAATTAACGCAGGACGAAGTCGCAATTCCAACAGATTTGTGAGCTATCATATTAGCCTCACATTTAATAAAAGAAAACGACTCCTTGAAAATCCAATCTGGGTGAAGTTCCGCAGCGGCCTTTTCTCCGGACTGAAGAGAACACTTTGGCCTACAGCAGATAACTCGGCCAAAAAAATTCCCTCGGAGAATCACAGAAAATAATAACAAAGAATACTAAACTTCCATACGGAAGGAACAAAACTTCCATACGGAAGAGATAAAAAACTTGAAATATAACATAATATAAAGGAAAAAACACAAACCGTATGAAATTTGAGAATCTGACAGCAGAATAGAACTGAATCATCCGGCGGTGGAGTATAGTATTCTCCACCGCCAGATCGAAGCTTCAATTTAATTAGGGTTTTGAGAGTTTGAGAGAGAGGAGTATGGTCTACATTAGGGAACACAAAAGCACGGCATTATGGGCGTAATTAATAATTTTAGCAGCCACGATTTGGGTATATTTTTAAAGATTCATTATGGGAGCGACTCTATCGTACTCTATCGTAATATAATAACAAAGACATCCATAGTCATGTGCCTTCCCATTGGCGCACCCTCTCTCTCTCTATCTCTCTCCCTCCCCTTTCTGACGCACATAGGACATAACTTGCGCCTTTTTTTAATTTTATGCCCCAAAAGGCTCGTAACACACAGTTTTAATTTTTTCTTAAGTTATTAAAGGTTTAAAATTGTATGAAAGGTTTGGTTTATTCGAATAACTTTTAACATTAGTGTGTTGCTAGAAGTTTCAAAATCCACGGAGAATTGGAAATCTTAACGTTGAGAAATTGTGACAGGGAATCAGTATAACGTGTAAATGTTTAATTACGATTATTAACAAAATATTTATACACACACTTATCGGCTGAAGGTGTAGTTTTGGATATTTAAAATTGTTGAGACAATTATCAAAATATATAGGATAATGTCCCGAGTTCAAATTCCTCTGATCACTTAGATGTGTGTGTGTTTATTTAAAAAAAAAATTCTAAAATATATATTATAGGATCCGATCCCCTGCATCTTTGTATTAAAGGATGTTTTGCTACTCAGACTTTACCTTTTAAGTTAGTCACGTATCATTATCTAGACCTATAACAGAAGATGAAACAGAATTTAACAATAGGGATCTCAAGCCCTATACAAGTGGTATAAATGTATATAATAAATGAGCCTTGTGGCTTGTGGCACCAAAAAAAGTATATAATAAATAAGATAATAGAGGATGAAAAACAAAAGTGAAACAAGAAATTCAAGTTTATTATGACAGCATTTCTAGGAAAAGTTGAAAAATTTTATGTATCTTTCAACTGCGAGTAAAAAAAAAAAAAAGAAAATCTTTCAACTTGCGAGTGAAAATGATTTTTTTTTTATTATAGTATAAAAATATTTGCAAATCCGTCTAAAAGAATATCTAATTGATGTATCTTAATTTTTTAGGTTGACCTTTACAATTTATCGAATCATATTTGCTTGTGAAACCTAATGGAAAGACATCCCACAGCCAGACTTTGGTTTGCCATAAGAGCGGTCAGTAGAAACGTTCTTCTTAAATTAGTTAGTAAAACTGTCAATCTTTAAGAATGAAATTTCGATATTCCTGATGTTGTTTCATCACAAGTGATGGTTGATTTGATGGATTAATATACTTAATTGCTTTGCTTTGCTTTTTTTTTCTCTAAAGAAAAACGTAAACTCATTAAACACCTGCTTGTTAATTTCATCGGAGTTCACATATTTCGGTGCGTTAAATATGGCTTTGGATTTGCTATTTTAACGATATATTTTATCAGCTATCTCACTCACCTACATATACGTATTAATAGCCGTCAATATTATCTGAGAAAATCTTTTGATCTTTTCTCTGCTGATTTCAATTGTTTAGAATCGATGACTATGCATGATGTATGTATACAAGTAAAATAAAATATGAAACACAAAACTAAATATAAGATCTAAATCTGTTAAATATACTAATTAGAGGAATGACAGCAGTCGTAGACACTACATTCAATCGAGTTCACAGTAAAAGCAGCTAATTGACAGAAGTAGTAAGACGAAGGAAAACAGCCGCAAACATTTCCAGAATTCTGAACGAACTCAAATCATGTTTTGGAATATGAAACTGATAAATATAATGTTCTAGAGGGTGGTCTTTCAAGAAACGTATAATGAAAAATGAAGGAGCTAGTTCTTGGGGGGTCTAAAGTAGGCAAATAAAGTAAAGAAAGTTTGCACCAGAGTAAGAAATGCAACCACGCTGACCACTCCCTTGTATTGTGCCCACGGGCTGGAATAATCTCGGATCTTTCTCCTCAGAGTGTGAAATTCATGAGTCAGTTTTATGTCTTCCGAACTCAATCTTCTAAGAATTCCAGGCAACATCTCGGCATGATTAGGACTCCCTTGAATAATTCCTTTATCGTGCAGGAGTGTCACGTCTCTTGTTGTCTGAATTATATCACTCATGAACCTGATATACGCGCAGGCTTCTAGCTTGTATTTTCCCATTGGCCGATAAAAATCGTAGGTCATCAAGTTTTTAAGCAATATCTCTGCATTTTCGTCAATGGGGAAAGCAGGCAAGTAAAGATATGCCCACAGATAGTAGCTCTTAAAATCAATGTTTCTGATTCCACCTTCCTTGAGCTTCTTGATGGTGATACCTGCTCGATTCAGTTCTGTAGCACATCGAAAAATTCTATTGCGATTATCAATCGCACTGGAAAGCCCGATTGCAGAGAGAAATCTCCTGAATTGATTAAAATTGCCAGTTGGGAATGTTCCATCTTCATCGTCAGCTTCGCTGGAAAGTATTCTTGCATAATCGCCAGTATCCCCATCATCGGCTTCCAAGTCAATTTCATCATCTGGTTCATATTCACCAGAAGGATGACCAATTGGTAATGGCCCGAGCACTAGATTTTGGAGAGCATGGATCAAGTCAGTAGGTTCCTGATCTGCTTCCTCAGAGCCTCTTCTCATGAACATTCCTTTCAAACAGTGGCAACAATTAGGGAGTTTTCTTTTAAATGTCGGCAAAACCAGTTGTTCAAACAAGACCCTTTTACACAAATCTGAAGGCGGAGGATCCCATTTTCCTTTCTTTACTACTTCCACGAAGAACTCTTGATTCATTAATTCCTTAAGAACCACAAGTGGAATTTGGTTCCCAACAAAGAACATGGCCTCCATCCAATTTTTTAGATTTTTTTTGTAGTGTTTTTTGCCGAAAATGGTATCAGATGGAGGGTATCCAAGTTGGTCAGAACACTCAAGGATTAAGAATGCCAATTGGAGGAAGAAACAACCATCTTTTATAAGCATCCACCGATAATCAGACTCCTTACCTGATACCTGATGGTCAACATAAATATCCTTGGCTTTTTGTTCCACTTCTCTTATTGCAGCTAAGTATTTCTCTTTTGTTTTTTTTGGATCAGGTGACTTTTCAAGAACATGTTCCCATGCCATGTCCTTGATGGCCTGAACTGATGGCTGGTTAATGCTGTACAAAGGCCCAAATCTGGCGAGTGATTCTTCTAGCTTCCGATTCTTATAATCGTTGACATTGGAAGCAGTTTCTCCTTGCTGGGAAACACCTACATTGGATTTTTTCATTGATTGCAGGGGATTTTCATGATCTGCAGAACTCGTTGTTTGGTTGGCAGCTGTTTCACCGGGATCTTTACTTTGCTGCACATCTTCAACTGCTTCTTCTATTTTGGTTGGACATCTGTAGATCTTACGAGATATGAGAGATACAAGCTCAACTTCATTTGCTTCAGTCTTTCGAATAGTTTTGATTCTATTAAGCTTGCTCACGTCCATCTTATATCCAACACTAGTCCATCCAAGAAATATTCATTAGTTTTAAAACGAAATTAAAAGGTTTTCAAAAGAAATTAAAAGGCTTTTAACCACAGAAAGATAGCATAAATACTGTCTCCCTAATCTATAAACAAAGGTATTTTAAACTACAAATTTCCCATATTAGCTAGAACGAAGATTTCTACAATTGGAATAAAGAATATATACGTACCCAGGATGAACTATGAAGAGCTAAAGCAGGCTGTTCACTCAGCAAACTTGCACCATTGTTTTTGCTCCTTGATTATGCAGAGTCTATCTAAACTAAACTGTTCACTCTATTTTATTAGGTAGAATATTTATACCTCTATGAAACAGCGAAATTATAGTTTGTACGTCTAGTCGTCTACTCAACAGAAATTACAAAATAGCCACCTTCAAATTTCAAACAAGATATAGATAAAAGAAATAATATAAAAATAAGAGAAGGTATCCCAAGTCGTCCCAACCCCAACCCCAACCCCAAAAGACAAGTCATTGCTTAAAACAAAACAAAGAAGGAGAAGAAGAAGAACAAGAACAAGAATAGACAAGTCATTGTTTAAAAAAGAAAAGAAGAACAACAACTAGAAGAGTAGATCGAAGACTAGTCGTGATGGTTTTGCCCTTTGCCTAGAAAACACAATATTATCTTAAAATGTGACCATTGTAACATTAAAAATCGTTTATAATGGATTAGTGGGTTCGTATGTGTAGACATGGGAATTTCAGTATAGGAACATTTGAAAAATATTAGTAAAAACAATAACCTTTTCACACTAAATCTATGATTTATTTATATATTTTTATGACTAAAGTATTAATAAAATGATTTAAAATAAAACTTTTCTATATATATATATATATATATATATATTCAAATATAAGAAAATTATAATTTTTATTTGAATATATATACTTAATTGGTTAGTAAAATTGTTTATTTTTTCTTTAGGATAAATGAGTCTTATTTCTAATTTATAAGTTATTCTAATTTACATAAATACATATTTTTAAGGAATTTATATTTTATAATAAATACATACTGCTAACAACATTTAAATTAAGTTGGAAATGAAAACTATGTTATGTAGCAGTCAAAACTATAAGTTATTCTCACTAAATTAAAAAAAATCAGAAATTCACTTTAGTCGATTCAAATCCAACTAAAATAATTCAATATTGAAAATTTTATTAATTAGGTATATATAGAAAAAAAAGTTTTATATTTATATACAATTTTAACATATACTAAAAATTGAAGATAGCAAATAACTTATATTTAATTGCAGACAAACAGTCTCCTCATGCGGTCAGCTGGTACTTGTGTGATGCCCCGCTTTTCAAATGTCCAGGAACGGTGTTACAAGAGAATTTAATTCTGTAATTTTGTGAATTATATGATTCATATGCTTACGTGTCAATGTGAATTTAATATTAATACATGCGATTTAGAATTAATTAAATTGTTCTTGAGCTAAATTCCTCAATAATTGCCGAATTAGGATACCTAATTTTAATTAGGGTGTTTTAGCGCTCTTGGCTATTTGAGCTCGGAAATTCTAATTCTAATTCCGACTCTCTTCATTAAATTCGTTTCGACGTTTCGGATTTAATGAAATTAACCTTATTATTTTTTAAAGATGTTTGATAGCCCTACTGTTTTAGAATCCGATCCGTTTGGACCGAAATTTTGATATACCGACCTGAATCGGTTTTTATTAGCCAAATATCACATTTCCCTCTTCATTCTTGAAACAAGGAAGCAAAGAAGAAGAAAGGAGAAAACTCCATTTTGACCCCAAAGCTTTGAGCTCAAGCTTCCCAACAATCTGTCCGTTCGATCAACGATCCAAGGTAAGATTTGTACTCTACTCATTACATGTTTTCATTTAATGCCTCTCTCGTAACTTGGTTCAGTTCCAATGTGCTAATTGGGGAAGATAGTGAATAGTGACTAGTTCGGGTTTTGGGGTGTTTAGCCTTGTTTCGCGAACCAATACTTGTACTTATGTGACCTACGTATTGTGTATGTGTTTTGGTTTGAATTTTAGGTGTTTTGGTGTTGTATGTGGCGAGTGTGTGTGTGTGTTAGTGTGGTTGTTCCCGTCGCCATGGCTGTTTCTGCTGCTGTTTTTCGTTTCAGAAGGCCGAAATGGCCGTTTTGGGTGTAGTTATTTTTTTCGAAACGGTCGTTTGTGTGAGGGGCACGAGCCTGTTAGCTATGGCCGAAACGGCCGTTTGAAATTTCAGCATTTGGCCAAAACTGCCGTTCTGAGGGATGTTCTGGAGGCAGTAGCTTTGTAAACTGTAGTTTCCCGTTTTCTCTTAGGGTTCGAACGGCCGTTTAGAGGGCTACTGGTTATGGAAATGGGTCTCCGAACGGCCGTTTGTTGTTTGCTCTTTGGGGAAAAACGGCTATTTGGGGGTCTTTTCTGGGCATTTTGTGTGACCAGAATGACCTTTTGAGATTTGTTCTTGCTCCCGAAATGGCTATTCCAATGTGTCTGTGTAGTTTTGTGACTTTGCCCGTTTCCTACGTGTTTCGTATGTTTCTCGGTTGCTTTCCTATGCATTGTATGCATGTTGTTTATGAGTTTTACATTCCGTATCCTTTTGTATACCTTTCATATGTATGAATTGATTTGTATGCTACCCTAATTGAATTAATTGTAACTTAATGCATCTCATTTCATGAATTTGATTTGTTTATGAATCTTATGCTATTGTTTGCATTCCTTACGTGTTTAAGCATACGCCGTGCATCTATGTGGTACATTTTGAGTCCTAAGTCTTGGTTTTATCTTCAATTTGCTCAGGTGCACCCGGGGTGGTGTTTTACGGTGCATTATGATTCTGGGGTGGATCCTTTGTCGGTTTTGGTTTTGTCGGTGTAAGGTGAGGTTAGGTTATAGTTAAACCCTATAATTTGTGCCCGTATGCTTTGTATGCGACTATAGCCTCTTTTGTGTGTATGCTTTAATTAGATTTGAGTTGGTTATGTTGGTATCGAAACTATGCTTCAAACCATGTGCCTCTTATGAGCATGGAGATACAAGCATTGGAATTTGATATGGATTTGACATGGAGAGGTATGTAAAGCGTAGTTGTAGCAAGGTGATGGTATATATCTTTGTATAATTTGGTCTGTTTCCGTTTTGGTTTTGTAGCCGGTTAAGTATTTGATGAGGTTTGGAACGAGAGCCACCTCTTGATGCCTTCGGGTGCAAAGTGCTACGTATCGAATGCGCTTGTTTGTTTCTTCTGATCTGTTCTGATTTGGGGCCCAAGAGGTGTGGGTAAGGGGGACCCAGGACGACCATCGATGTGATACCCCGACTTCTCGTCCGTACAGGTACGCGCGCCATGCGCGAGGGTTTTGAGAGATAGGAATTTATTTAACTTCTTTCATACTTTATTTGCGTATTTAATTTCCTCATTGCGTGTTTTGTGCGTATTTCTTGAGCATTTCTTGACTTGTTATTAATTATTATTATTTGGTAATTTTCAGAATTCTTGTGCATAACCATTTCATGACCAATTTGTAACATTCATACTTTGCATACCACTTTGCATCATTTTAAATTTGTCAAGGACCATTTCGTAATTTCCCACTTATACACACACACTCACACCGATCAAAACACACTCACACACACACACTCCCTTTATTTTCTTCTTCCTCTTCATTCCATTCAAGAGAAACCCAAACCCTTGCCTTACATTTGATCAAGCCATCCAAGAAGCTAGGAGCCAAGTGAATTCATCTCTTATCAACCCAAGATTCAAGTCAAGAAAACTACCCCCATTCTCTCTTCTTCCTTTCATTTTCATACAAGGTGAGTTCATATAGGGGTTTTGTGAATTTGATGCATATACTTGATCTTGAGCATGAGTTATGCATTTGTTGAGCTTTGTGGATGTTTATGACATGAGAATGATTGTTTATATGCATTCAAGGAGTTGGTTTTGAGTCTTGGAAGCATGAGTGTATACTTGATGAATTTATGCGGTTGTCATGCCAATTTAATTGCATCAGAGCATGATTTATGGTGTTTCATGTGTTCTTGATATGCCTTGGAGTTTAATTGTTGATGCTTGTTGTGTTTTGATGCTTTGAGGGTGTTGGTTTTTGGTTGTTTTGGTGTTTTTGTGTTTCCCTGCGGTTTTCCCCTATTTTTACCCTGTTTCTGCGCGCCCAGGGCTTCCCAAACGGGCGTTTCAGTTTCCAATTCAAACTGGAAATGCCCGTTTGGAAGGCGTCTGTTTGTCACAGACGCTTATGAAATGGGCGTTTGGTTTCCAGTTCAAACTGCAAACGCACGTTTCATTTCTGTCTGTTCTGTGCAGCGGGTATGTGAACGCCCGTTTCTGTTTCCAGTTCAAACTGGAAACGGGTGTTTTGCAAACCTACTGTCCGTTTTTTTATTTTCTTCGTTTTGCGTGCTTTCTTCGTGTTTGTGGTTTTTACCCCTTCCTTGGACCCCGTTGAGTGATTCTTTGCATTCGTTTGCTTAATTTCCCTTCTCGCATGCGTAGTTTTGAAAATTTGCTCGTATTTATTAACTTTGAATTATTTCATGCCAATGTGATTTAATTCTTACGCATTTGAGCATTTATTTGGCATAATGTGATACCATATGCACGCCATACGCATTTTATTCATTGTCGTGCGTCAAACTTGGTACATATTGAGTCGTGGCTCACACGTGTCTTGTCTTTTCTTGTCCAGAGGATTATCAGGAGCGTTTTGAGCCACACGTTTAGGGTTTGAGGCGTTCTTGTGTTCCTTTTGGTACCGGTTCAGGTGAGGAATTGTTAGGATATATTAATAAAATCCCTACAACCCAATTATGTGAAGATTTGGCCAACCCGGTGTTAAGGAGTAACTGAGCACTGAATTGAACTCTCTAATAAGTGGAACATAATTGTGCATGATCATCTAATAAGACATTGACACAAAATTGGAGTAAGTTGGAGAAGGCTCACTCGCCGAGCCATTGTGCACTTTTCCTGAAATTAACCCATTTAGTTCTAATTCCATTCATTGATGCCCGGTTCCTTTCTTTCCTGAAAACTTTGGGTGGAATTATGGCTCGCATGATTTTATCGCTTTATATATTATTTATGCCTTTCACTCAGTCTTGTAGAGACTGACCCCTCTATCTCTTTTGTCCCTCAGGTTTCTTGGCGTAGCTAGGCGGAAAATTGCATTTTAGCTTTTGTATTTTCGTGTCTAGCTAGGTTCACTCATTTTGTATCACACACTTCATATTATTTTGGGTATGTACATATTTTGAATACTTGGATACTTGCTTCTGTAAATATTCCTGGTTTGTATGTTTTTGTAAATTAATTCTCGGTTCTATTTTACTCCTGTTGGTTGCATATATTCCTGAATTGATGGTTAGGGTTAGTCCCACCTAGCCAGGGTTGTCTCGTGTCTTCCGTTCGCCAGGATTGGTCTTGTATATGGTCTATAATCGTATATGAGTTTAGTCTTAGTGCGGGGGATGTGGTGGCCCATGCTAGGGCGCTACACATAACAGAAATAAGAGTGCGGAAGCATCACATAAAACCATCAACAGAGATATCCATGTATGCCTCACAAGGCCGAAAATAAAACATCCTACGCCACACAGGGCCAACCATCTAGTGCCACACAGGGCTCAACGAAAGTAAATAACAACATCCATGTACAAAAAGTAAGGTAGTATAGTAATCCATAAAAGCATAAGTAAAAGTGCAACAAACTCGACTCGAAAGGACGAAATGCAGACTCATATCCGCCTAGCACCAACAGAACCTGCAACTGAAAAGAATAAACAATGAGGGGTCAGTCAACTAACTGAGCGAGGGGGCTAACGCACACCCACTAATATATATATAGCAAAGCACGTAATAGTAGGGTGGACTCGTGAACAGGGACTAGGGTTTTTCAAGCTAATCAAGTTGAAGATACCCAAAATAGATACAAATTTGCAAATAGTTTAGAAAACACCTATCCCGTTTCACAAGTACCAACCAGGACAAGACAGAACAGTATACTCGGCAATTTCTAGCTTCCAACCACCACCAGGACAGGACAGGACAGAATATCAAAGCATAATATAATCCAACCGCAACACCAGGTGACATAGAGAGCTGGCCTGCTCAATCCGTCCAGGTCAGGACATACCTCAGGGGGAAACGATCCAACAAGAGTCCTCCCCGGCCCTTAGGCCGAAGGCTCAAGACAAGACACCTTCCCTACAACACGGGTCGAGTATATAAGTGTAACACCCCGTATTTCTGAGCCGACAGGTAAATTATGTAATTTAATTATTATTTGCATTTTAGTTGAATTTATGTGATTTATGTGGAATTTATTGGCATTTAATTGCATTTCATTAAATTAAGTGTTGGACGTTCGAACCCGGAACCACCTTGAACCAAAATAAATGGAACCGAGAAAACCAAGAGCCGAACCGAGCTCCTTGAACCGAACCGGTCCAGACCTTAAAGGGCTTGAACCCTTCTTTCCCTTCCACACTTAACATTTCACACCAAGAAGAAGAACAGAAGCTCCAAGTGCCCAAGTCCTTGATCAATCTTTCTAAGACCACAACTTTTTCATTTATTCACCAATTCTCGAACCCAAGTTTTGGAAACCCCACGATCCCCTCTAACTTTTTCTCCGATCATTTCATCATGAATTTTGGCGCTTATATGAATTTGGCTCATGTAGTGAATAGTAAGATTTTTATGCATATTTGGTGATTGTGTGCATTTGAATTGGTATGATTGAATTTGGACTTGATCTATGAGTGTTAGGTGATGCATTTACTGTAGCACCCCAGACAAAAGACACCACATCCCCCACACTAGGACCCAACATGTGTACAAAATGGAAAGTCCGCACATGCACCAAGTCAAAGCGAACGGGTGATAAACAAAAATTCAACATAGGCTAGGCGGTATCTAAACTCTGTACAACAAAATATGTAGAACCTGTATGTGGAAGCGATGCAAAAATACGAACTTACAAAAACTCCATACATCAAATGTAACAAAGCAATCCAAATCAATCCACTGCACGGGTTCATCTATTTCAGCAACCTGTCCTAACCTGCCCCGAACAACGCACAACAATATGGGTTCAACTAATCCAAGTACCTATCCTAACCTGTCCCGAAATAATAACCTAATAAAATGTACAATCGCACACTCACATGCAGTGGCACAGGCCGATAGGAATTAAATCATTCGGATCACATACTTGGGCTCACAGGCCTCTTTTAAAGCATAAGCGAAAACTATAATGGCACATGGGCCTCATTTACAACATAATAATAAAGTTGATAAAACAATTCAAATCATACAAATCTTCCAAATCTCTAAATCATGGTTAAGATACAGAATTATACAAATTACAAAATGGGAAAGTAATGGTGCGGTATGCAATAGACTCAAAAGACCAAAAAGGGAAAACTGCCACCTAGCAAGAACCAAACTCAACACCTGCAACTGAAGGGGGAAAATGACAGGGGTCAGTCTACAACTCGACTGAGTAAGGGGGCTGAACACACTCACACTATACATAATAAAGAGCAGAGCATGTATCAACAGAAAGACTATAAACAGAGTTTAGGGTTTTGCGAACCAAAGCTATTTTCAGATCAAATTCATTCTTATACATATACTCGTATTAATTCAAAATTCTTAGCCAAAAGGATTCAAATAATTCATATTGATTCATAGTTCAAGAATTCGTATGGATTCATAAATTTAAATGGATTCAGAACTTAACGTAAAAACCTCTTATTTAAAGTAAAACTCCTATCCCGTTTCATAATCAACAAAGTAAAAGAATTCAAATACCCGACGAGTACGAGTTTCAACCTTACTCCTTAACAAACGAATTCAGAAGAAATCACAAATAATCACAAATACATAGGATTCATATCCCCGTATCCAACCACCTCTCCAGAAGTCTGCACGTGGGTTACGGGCCCACATCATGCAATTCGATACCTATACGTAGGGTAGTGATCCCACAATGTACCTCTCCGGCCTCAGCCGAAGGCTCAAAGCACCACGTCTTCTCCATCTCCCTCAGAGTCGTGCGTAGATAGTTCAAAGAGCGCCTGCACAGGGGTAATAATCGGTGACCCCAATAGCCGCACCGGGCCTCCCTTACCCACGCCTCAGGGCCCAAGAACTCAAATATATTCATGTTGATTCATATGGATTCATACCTAATCGCAAAGCAAAAGAAACATACAAACATACCTTATGAAGCATACCATACCTTGCAACTTAGCATATGCTATAACGTACCTCTTCGTGTCATCCTAATCCGAAGCTGAGGTGAAGACACACGGTTTGGAGCATAGCCTCGTTGCAAAACATTTCAAGCTCATATATACTCGTACATATAATCCAAAAAACCCTTTACTCATATGACAAAATCATAATCATATCATATAAACACATATCTATTATATAAATATAATAGAATAATAGGATGCAGGATTGAAAAACGAGCACATAGGATTTTAGGTCGCTTTAACTAAAGAAAATCCTAAAACCTCACTTGGCACCAAACGAAGCTGAAGACAAAACATATGGTTTGCCTCGAAACCTACAAGACCCACTTATCACCACGTCGGGTGCACCTGAACCAAACTGGATACAAGACAAAGGACTCAAACTCGAGAATGAACCACAAAGACGCACGACAATGCTCACAAATGCACAAGACAAGATACGTATCATACACTTTAGCAAAACAAACCATTTATATTCGTATACCATTTTTATATGCAATTCACATAATACAAGGTCAAATAGATCGAGCACTTATCCAATTATCCCAAGAAATCAAGTCACAACTTGCAACAATTCCCAAGAGATACAATTAATCAAAGAAACATGTAACGAATCTCATTCAAGTCATAGATTGCATAAACGAAAGATAACTAAATCATTTAACCAAACCAAGTTTCATACAATTTATACAATTCATAAACAATTCACGTTTATACGAATAACTCATTTCTAAGTGATCAAGAATGACATGCTCAATTCCAAAAGGGAAAGGATCGGATACTTCAAGGTAAACAATTAAATATAATTCCATTTTAATTAATGCACCATTATCACTTAATAGTTCCAACTTATTATTCCAAACACCAAAAGTAGCTTCAAGGTCACGAACTCACGTATACAAAGTATATAATACAATTTCTAATGAAACCCAACTCACCTAAATAACATTAATTCCAAGTTCATAATTATAGCACATGACAATTTACATGGTTATCACATTTCTACAATTCAATGATATTTCAACTTGTATTTCTTAATAATGAAATTCTTAATTAAACCAGCTCAATTGATACAAGTTAGTGTCGTAATTAATTAATTAGCGTCAAATCGCGTCTCATTTGGCTTATTCTTTCAAGCATTTCGTGTTTAATAATTTCAAAACAAGAATTTATGCAGCAGTTCACTAAGCTTCTCAATTACCCTAACATTAACATTACAACACGGATTCATTCGACTAATCATTAACGAAATTGCTCAATTTTTACAAAATTCAAATATCTTAATTAGATGTATCAATTATGCTCTTTACACACCAACACTAAACATGCGAACTCACTCACGCACTTAAATGATGCATCAGCCACCAAGCACGAAACACAAATTGATCATAAATTCTAAATTGGATAAATCTCAATTAAACATTACAGACAACAATTCGAGAGTCTTAACTCACAAAAAGTCGATTTATACAACACGTGATCTGCATGTAAACAAAAATACAAGAAATGGGGAGAAAGAGGTTCTGGGCCGATGTTGCTGTTCTATACCTCAGCTGCGGAAAAGGGGATACCGACGACGAGCTAGGCCGGAAGAGATGGTGATGGTCGTTCGCCGGTAAGAGCGAAAAGACTGCTCCGCCGCGGCTGCTGTTTGTATTCGACGGAGGGTGGTTCCTTGCTGGAAATTGCGACCAATAGCTCTCATCGGCGGGAATGGCGCTCTTTTCCTTCAGATCTAGAACGAGAGAGGGACGAGGGTGAGTCGAAGTTGGCTGACTGTGGTGGCGCGTGATACAGAGGAAGAGGCTGCTGGGTTGCTGCCAAAGAAGAGATCGGCACGTGAAGCTTCCCATGAGGTGCCTTGCCGGAAAGAATGGCGACAGAGAGATGTGATGGTGGCTGGTGATCTGGCGGCGCCGCTGCTACTCGGTAGAGAAAGAGAAGACGGGAGAGAGACAGAAGGCTGAGAGACTCGGTGGTTGTCGGAAGGGCTGGTGTCGGAGTGGCGGTGCTGCGCCGATGTCTCGGGTTTGAGGGAATTACAGCGCAGCTACTCAAGGCGAAGAGGGAAAAAGGAATATGAAGGCTGCTAGGGTTTCAATTGGTATAAAAGGCCATTTCTCTGAAATTACAAGGAAGTCCCTCGAGATTCAATAATTACAAGTCAACCCACAAACTTTAAATTAAAGAGCAAATAAGTACTAGCGCATAGTTCAGTTAAGCCCACATAATTTCATAAGATCGTAATCAAGCCAAATAGATAATTAAAACATGAATAAAGTAAGTTAAGCACGGGCAGAAATGAATAATTAATCGTCTTGATCGCATGAAAACGACATCGTATCTTGTTCCAAAAATCGGGGTGTCACATAATGTCCTCCTCACGAACCCCAAGACAGGACACATTGCTACGCCACCAATTAAATGCCTCATAGCGTAGCAAATCGATAGCACAAAGAGCCTTCTCTGTCTCGGTGCATGCCACAACCCGAAAAATTCTCTCAATCGTAGTTGTCCAATATTCAGCCTTGATGTCATCGGTCGTGCCCGAAAAGATAGGAGGGCGTCTCTTGCTAAATCGATCGTAGACACTCTCAACCGGTGGGGGATGATGAACCGGTGGAGGTGCACGCGCGGCCTGCTCCGCGGCATCCCTAGCAGCTTATTGGTTTGCCGCTTGCACAAACTGTGTCATAAGAGCCATCAAATCCGCTGCATTCGGCAAAGGAGGCGGCGGAGGTGGTTGTTGATTCTCATCCCCCGGCCTATTTCCATCATTGCGACGACGCGGAGGCATCTACACAATTCAATCATATATGCATGTTGGTTAGCCATATGCTCATGTCACGCAATAAACAAGCAATAACAAATGCGATGCAAAAAGCAAAATAAATAAACAAACACACGTTGTCCCTATGTCGTACACCTTGACGACTCGAGACGACTCAAGAGCATGGTTATGAACCTTCGCTCTGATACCAACCAAATAGAGGGGTGTAGCGCCCCGGAGGGGCGCGCCCGCCCTATCCCGCGCTAAGGACCTAACTTGTATATAGCATAGGCCATATACCCATCAAGTCCAAAGCAAGCGGTGACAAACGCACAACCTAGCTAGGCGGTACTAGACACAAAAGCACGTAACATACACAAAGAAATGCGGAAGCATAAGAATTAAAACCAATATAGTCCAACATGATCATAGCATAACATAATAATATCCATCAAATATTGACCGGTAAGGTCCAGCACAAGATGCTCAAAATAAGAAATTTAAATCAACCTAATGGCCGACACAGTCCACTAACAAATCCAAGGTAAAACAAGAAGTAAAGACAAATCCCAACATAACAAACTGAATCCAAATAAACAGAGTACGTGACAAGCGTAAAACAAAAGTACAAGCTAGACTCTAGACTTGACTCGAACACGACTCCACCTAGCTTGACTCCAAAAGCAACCTGTGGACACAAAGGGTAAAGGAGTCAACTCAAAGGAACCGGTGAAAGAGTTACAAATACGATATATATAAGAGTTCAATGCATGCTAACAAAGGTGTCTATGATCCTTGGGGTTTTCAAAACAATGAAAGGTTTTCTAAATCAAGGATCACAAACTACACAATGACTCCGCGAGAATAGAGTCCCCCAACTTCCAAATTCAAACCGAAATCAAACCAATCCCCAAACTCCATGATGCTGAGGGTGTACAACCCTACGAGCATCGGTCCAAACATAAAAGAAGAGGTGTCCATGAAACTCCACAATCTCACTCGAGTATACTTCGGTTCCGAACACTCTGTCGGAAGCCTAGGTACCTCTTCACAGGTTGGGAATTTCATAAGGAGAGGCCGTCGGCCCTTGCCTTCGCAACACTCCCACTTACTACGTTCCTGAGCTCCTAAATCCAAATCCAAACTGTGCAAGCGTCCCTGCAAGGTATTCCAAATAATCCCATACCGTAGTATGGTCCAGACATCTCGCTACATAACTCACACTAAGTATACATATCCAAAACCAAGTTCAAAACCAAGTCGGGTACTTATCCCTATATTCCAAATCAATTATGATACTTCGCAAAACATTTTTCTGAGATAAATACGATATTAAGAGACAAGCTCACAAAGCACGGCAAATAATCCCTATATATACATTTTCGAAAACGGTTAATGAAAGCATCAAGTATGGTAGGTCATACGTATCCACAATTTTGAAAACATTTTTATACATATTACTCCTCACCTTTAACAAGATCCAACCGAACAAATGCAGCGACACGAACTACGCAACCGGCGACTCACCACCTAACAAAGCAAAACACACCAAGAGGGTGAGACAAGACTCAAAACCACATAAACGACGCACGCCTTAACAAATGCAACATGTGAAATGCATATGAAACATGTCAAGCTGATGTAAATAAATAATAATGATCATTATGCATCATATGAGTCATATATCAACACTTGAGGTCATAGAATTAAAGATTCAATGCACATGCAATGCAAAAAGTGCCTTAAAAACCAAACACAAAGATCATGCATAGATGAAACGCGAATTCAAGTGATTCGAAGGTCGGGCACACTCTTGGGGATGTAAGGAGCATGTACGAACCAAAAATGAAGCGAAAGAATCAAGAAATCAAAAGGTGAAAAAAGTACAACAACTTTCTGAACGGGCGTTTGGCCCTGAAGAACAAATCCCAAATGGGCGTTTGGGTTAGGCAATTTCCGGAATTATGTGTCTACCAAACGGGCGTTTGGTTTTATAACTGGGTGATGAAACGGGCGTTTGGTTAAGATTTTTTGGAACAATAGGTTTTCACATGGGCGTTTGGGTTTTCAACGGGGAGGCGAAACCACCATTTCGGATCATCGCTGGGCACAATTTTGAAGGTTTAAAACATATGGGAATGGTGATTTAAAGGCTTAGTTGTTCTTATGGCATGCATATGATTCACATAATGAAAATGCAGCATAATACAAGCAATGTAATGACCAAAACAACTTAGTTAAACACTCAATGCACATAAGTGAATCGAATTAACACCCAAATGCTCAAACATGAACTTCATCTTCTTCATGAAGCTAGCTTCAAACTCAAAAATGGTGAATCCTTCAATCATGCAAGAAACTCAATAAATCTTATCACATTGTTCACCAAATAACTCAAGGTACACGAATTCATCATCAAATCAAGCAAAACATTCAAGAACAAGATTATGCATCAATTCCTTCAAAAAGCTTCAAAACCCAACAATGGTGAAATCTTCAAATAGGCATAAAACTCAGAAATATCTATCACATTACACTCCTAGCAACTTAGTGAACACATTCCAATCAACAAATTCGAATTCCACACACTCTAGCAAGAACCCTAGTTCATACAAGCTCAAGAACT